>QANU01114261.1:117644-138556 GCA_003254905.1 Nissolia schottii | reverse complement strand
AGACACAACCAGTTCAAATAAACAGACACAACCTTTTATTATACTTAGACACAACTTTTTCGTGAACTCAGACTTAACCGTTCTTTATATGTATATAGAAACCCTTTGGTGAAAACAGACCTAACCTATTTGTTGTTTAAGACACAACCAATTTAAATAAACAGACACAACCTTTTATTATACTTAGACACAACCTTTTCATAAACTCAGACCTAACCGTTCTTTATATATATATATATATATAGAAACCCTTTGATGAAAACAGACACAACCTTTTTATTGTTTGAGACACAATCAGTTTAAATAAATAGACACATCCTTTTATTGTACTTAGACACAACCTTTTCGTGAACTTAGACCTAACTGTTCTATATATATATATATATAGAAACCCTTTGGTGAAAACAGATATAACCTTTTTGTTGTTTGAGACACAACTAGTTTAAATAAACAGACATAATCTTTTATTGTACTTAGATACAACCTTTTCGTGAACTCAGACTTAACCATTCTTTATATATATTTATATATATATATAGAGAGAGAGAGAGAGAGAGAGAGAGAAACCCTTTAGTAAAAAACAGGCACAATGTTGTTTGAAACACAACCTTTTATTAGTGTGAAAGGTGAGAGAGACAGTTCCGCATGTGTCGTGGATAATTATTGCCAAGGTGTGCAATAACCTAGTGTGCAATAATCACAGCTCTAGAAACTATTATAGGGAGATAATTTCTAAAGTTTAGATTACTTTATCATAATTATCTAAAAACAATTATTACTTAATCATAATTATCTAAAAACAATTAGATAATTACGTTGCTTCGGACTAGATGGGGTCAACTCGAAATATGATCCAAATTTAGTCTAAAAAGTGTATAACACCAAATTTTATATACTAACTTGATTTAAAAAGTTTTAGGCTGAGATGAGTCATCAAACCATAAAAATCCTAATTGAAAACTATATAGTTGAAACGTGTGTGTATATATATATATATATATATGGAGAAATCTCGCATTACTAGGAAAGCCTAAAAATATTAGGGACGTAATTACTTGTATTGTTGAAAGGGAAATGCTCTCAAGAAGGATCACAAAGTGACAATGGGGTTCCCATGCTTTCTTTACAAAATAAAGTCAAGATTCCATTACTTTGATCCCTTGTAATTAGGTTCATGATCAACCTAATGCCAAAAAGATAAATACCCGTACGTAAGCATGGTTAGAATAGCTGGAAAGAGGGGAGCTGGATGGCCACCACCAATGAAACCCACATGACATGTACCATATAAGATTCTAAATTAGCAGGAACCAACTTTTTTCTTTTACACACTTTTTCCCTTTTTTTGGCTTGTAAAAATGCTTTCAAATATGCTCAGTAAAATAAATAAAATTTCACCAAAAGGGATGGTTCCTAGGCAAAGGAAGGGCATTGTTCCATAGGATATGCCATTTAAGCAAGCCATAAATAACGTTCCCAGTGGCCATTCTTCTGTGTGTGTGTCTCACTCTTAATTAACAGTTGCAGATGCATCACAGGGCGAGTTCTCCATTGGCAGGTTCTCACTATGATGATTAATTTGCATGCAAATTAATGCTGCTTTTATCGTAGTGTGCTGCCTGCCAAAGGAGATTTGCCCAGCGATTCTCCTGCAACTCTCCGGCATTCATTCATCTGCTTCTTCAACAGCATGTAATGTTCAGAAACTTTCACTCATAATGTCCTCACTGAATCTTGCTGCAAGGTGACGCCATTCCACATTCATCTTTTACTATTCTTTGAGCAACAATTCCTCTGTCTCTTTTTATTTTGGCCAGAGAAGAGTGCTCTTGAGTCTTGATCCGGCCTAACCCAATAACCCATCTCAAGTCAAGGCCTACTAAGATGAATCTAAGTTGTGAAATTTGACCGGATACATTATTTGGGTTAAGTTCGAGTACTCACACTTCAGATTAATTAGCCTAATTGGTTCCAAGTTAATATTGTTCAAAAGTTATATATATTATATAACAACATTATGGAAAGTATTTAAAAGTATGTTGCGAAATTTAAAATTAATTAACATATTAATACAGCAACATTTTCTAAATACTATATTCATATTTTTAACAATAATATTTTTTTTGGAAAACTTTATACATAATATAATAAGTTAAGGGGTCAAATTAAGAAAAGCTTTATATTATAATATTTCTATAAAAAATATTAATTTTAACAAATATGATAGCTATTAAACTCTTAAATAAAATGTGAGAGAAATACATATAATCATAAACATTTTATAATTAAGAGAAATACATTTAATTTTAAGATTTAGAATTGATAATTCTAAAGTATAAGCTAGAAAAGAAGAGAAAACTAGTCTTAATTGTTTTTCAATATTCCATCCAATTCAAACTCTAATGACATACTCAATTTCCGACATCGAATTAGACGTTTATATTTGAAATTTAGATTTTAACAAAAATTAACCATCTCATATTTAAGATAACGACTAGTTTTCCCAAAGGCATGTATTTTCAGCAGTGGATTGAAACTGCAACAACCTATCAAAATAATTTATCATTTCGTGGCGGTTTTATAACCGGGGCAAAGCTCTATGCAGTGGTGGCTTAACCATTGCGATTCGACCTGTCAATGCTCCCCCTTTGCAGCCATTAGTAAACCACTGCGATTTGGTTTTTGCTGCAGTTCCAACTGTCGCTAAGTAGTGTTTTGGTTCAAAAGATTACTTGTAATGCAAGTTATACGAAGGGTTCAAATTTTAAAGTCACTAGATAAAGTTTTACCATAAGCCATGATAGAAACATAAGCAATTAATTATCGTAAGAATTAAAAAAAATGTGTTTCAAATGTGAATATAAAGTTTTACATCAATGGACTAAGTATCATGAAGAGCACATATTTGAGAAAATTCATAAACTTTTTGTCTTAAATGTTTTGGTTTAAAATATAGTATCTGACCCTCTTTTGTATCTCACCTAACGTTTGATTTAAATCTCTCCAAATTTTGAACTCCCCTCTCAGCTTGTAGTCCAAAAAAGAAAAAAAAAATAGGCGATTTAAATGTATTATCCTAAGTGGTTACCTTTTTCTCTTCTCTTCTTACTTCAATTTGATTAATATTGTCCGATTATTAAAGTTCTATTTATGTAAACAGCGAGCATATGCCAAAAGATTAGCTTCATGCATATTGGGGAATCTATTGATCAATAACGCGCAGCGTCAAGTTTTAGCATAAACTGAATCAACTTTGGAGACCATTACAGTCCACTCACTGCAACAAATGAGAAAGTCTAGACATAAAATGCTATATACCGAACATGCTCTAGAATTTTTTTTTTTTTGGAAGCATGACAAATTTTTTGTATGTCCTTACAAGCTCACATAGGGACGCTTGTATAATAAGTTCAAATTAGCTCTAAATAGTGTATTTGACAAGTAACTTGGCAGGCATGAAAGCACCTGTTTATTCTAAATAGAAGGTGTTACTAGAACATCTTTTATATTTTCAACTTAGTATGAAATTCTAGTCTCATTGTCAAAGACTTGCCTTTAAAAATCTTGGCTATCCAAAAATCTTGTGTGATTGTAACTCTTTGCATGCATGCGGTGACTTTGTCATTCAATGGTTGCACTGGCTTTCATCTTAATTAGTGTCTAATTCATGATATTTTGCGCTTGAAGAAACGCAATTGGCTCATAACAATCAGTCATACCCTCAGGGAGGCGAATCAATGTGCAGCCATGTTGGCTAAGCTTTTCCCTACCATGAGCTCCTTTCTCCTCCAAATGCGTTGTCTTTGGCACTTCTGACAAATTCTGCAGGTGTTCTTTTCCTAAGTCCTTGGCCTT
Organism: Nissolia schottii; assembly: GCA_003254905.1. Lineage (NCBI taxonomy): Eukaryota > Viridiplantae > Streptophyta > Magnoliopsida > Fabales > Fabaceae > Nissolia > Nissolia schottii. Next base: position 134,701 of record QANU01114261.1, on the reverse strand, counting down.
TGTTTCTTATCTTTCTGATGTATAAAAATAAGACTTTCCTTTAAAATTCTATTCTGAAAATTACTGAAGGAATAACTGAAATAACTGCTTCTTAATTGGCTTATCTCATGTTAGTTAGTTAGTTAGTGCAGCATGTAACAGTTACCAACTAACTGAGATCAACCAACTAACTAATCAAAACTGATGTAATAATTCATGAAGAAATTTATGTATTAGGCAGAAGTTTCTCAATGACCTTTTGTTGCATGCATTAGTCTGATATGGAAAGCGAGTCCGGTTATTAGCACATTTGAGCTCAAGTTGCTTTCATAATCATAGCTTAATGCACAATAATAGACTGTCCTCTGCTATAAGAAACATAAGATACAATTATAAACCAGTGACACAAATTATTATTAGTATAAGACCACATATATTGACAAAATGAATGGATTATAAAAATCTGAATTCAAAATTGGTTAAACCGAAGTTCCTTTGAACAGTAGGAAAGAAATTTGGCAATTCTCCTTTGGGGAGTGGAATATGCCAGAAGATCCACTCATGAGTCCCAATTTAAATGTACTAGTGTAACAATAATTGTGGACAGTAACACACAAAGTACAAAGGACTGCTTCCGTACATGTAATGCTGTTTCAATTAGCTCTTCCTTTAAAAAATAAAATAAAAATTCGAAGAACATATAAATTATATGGATATGCTGATACTAGGACAGCATATGCTATGCTAAATCTTTTGGAAGTATAATCTTTTCATCCAATTGTTGTGGATATCATGCAGATAATGAAAGATGTGACTCTTTCATTGGAAAATCTTCAATTTAGATTTTCATCTAACAGAACAAGCAATTTTTAATTAACTGACACGACAGAAGAGAGAGAGTGAGAGGAGCGCATACTTCTGGATCTTCCTCCTCAGGCAAGAGCTTATTCTTTCCTTTCTCCACCTTTTGAGATTGTTGTTCTTCTATGGTTGCTCAAAAGTTGAAATACCTATAATATGATGCGACTCTTTTTTGCTCTTGGCCAGTTTTTAAAGTTTCTCATTCTGCACTTGTCAAAAGGAAAAAGGTTTTATTCTGCTACAAGTGACCCTCTAAAGTTTGAGAGGCTGAATATATAGTTGAAGGACCAAGTAGACTAGAATTTCATGGTCTGAAAGGCTCTTTGAAAAAGTTGTGCATCTATATGCATGTCATGTGAAGCAGGCACAATGTGATCATCAACACATAGAGTTAAGATAATGACTAATGAGTCATATAATCATCAAATCATATTAAGGGAACAAGTTTGTAATTCAGAATAAAACTAATTGATCTACATATTCTGTTCTGCTTATATATTTCTTTGGCCTGAAGATAGAAGTTTATTTGTGCTTGAAAAAACATTGCATCTATTTCCCCCCTTACTTTGCACTTACCTGTCATTATTACTAAATGTACTAATGCTCTCACACATCTATTTCTCCCCATTTGCCATTTGCACCTAGCTGTCATTACTGTTACTAATATTATTTTGAGATCATGAGGTATATAATATGGCATAGGCGACTCATTTGATGCTTCTCCCTGAGGTGAATGTCCACACTTCAGATCCTCCATCTAATTGGACAATTTGGCTCTGATACTAGTCGTTGAAAACATGTGGCTACCAAGAGTCTGAGATTTGAGAGGATCTAAGTCAACAGGCTAATCGATAAACCACAATAACAAACACCACATCTTAATTGACTCAAAATCTTAAAAGACAACGTGTCTATGATTCTTCTCATTTTATATCCCTTATACTTGGTCCATACTCAACCAGTATAGTATTAGACTTCGTCACTCGCACTTGGAATTCCAACATTGTCACATAATGAAAGCCTTTCAATGGAACTAACTGGATTGCTTTAATATCTTTGTTATAATTAAGTATCCCCTAAATGGACAAGCGATTGTACACATGGTTGCCTAGGGATAATGTATTATTCACAGGGGATATATGTTAAGCTAGACGTACAAATTGGCCAAAAAGGATTGTAATCAGTTGAAGAAATGAACATGCTTCAAAACCAGTAAGTCCAATCAATGCTAGAACTTAATTAGATTCTATATATTTGGTCATCGTGTTCGATGGATTTTCTACATTATTAAAATTTTTCATAAAAATGGAGCCGTGAAATATAATATCTCTGGTATAGCGATATTTGAGTGAATAACTATGACATCCTGCTTCAAACCAATTCGTCAAACAAAAAATGCCTCATATTTATTATTATTATTATTTTCTTCTGTTTTGTTGAACAAGATATTGGTCATTTGATATTAAGGTGGTATGCATAGTGAATGCAAACCATTTGATTGTGAAATTAAGCGCATGGAATTCACTTAAACTGCTGTACTGAATTATAGGTTTTGACATTTGAAGATATACTGTTTGACTAATTAGAAAGAGTAAGATATGTCTTGAGAAGAAACAAACCAGTTCATTAGAAAGTTTACAGCTCACAAATAAAAAAGGTACATTAGCAAATGCAAGGAACAAAGTTGCTAGCTGAAGCTTCAATGTATATTAACTTAATTCCACTATAGTGAATAATCTAGGAAAATCTCCGGTTGTCAGGTATTTCTTGTTTTGCTCTTCATGTCACACAAAATTGAGATTCATCCGTATCCATCTGCTACATATTGAAAGGAAATACCACAAGAAGTTCTATATATCTGCAAGTTTAGATAAAACAGGAACGAAATTAAATAGGCTTACATATAATTAATATCACAAGAACTCAAAGCATGTCTGGCAGAAAATGGAAAATGTAACGCCGTTGCAATGACTTAATCACAAACTGTGAAGAAATGGCAGGGCAAATCTCCTTTGGCAAAACCAGAAGAATGCATGCATGTTTCAAGTTCCATGCTTCTCTTTGCCCAAGGAGAATTGCACTCTCATTCCTCAACAGCACACACACATATAGGAACACTACTTTGAGCACCAAATTTGTGTGTTTTGAGGACATCATGATGAAATGGAAGGCCTTTATATAGATAGTTATGAGAGCACCTCATGTTGGATATGCCACTGAAGGGGTAGGAGCAGGAGCAGCATATGCCAGCACAATTCCAAGTTTCCAAATGAAAGGTTCTTTCCTTGCTGTTAACTGGTCCTGATTCTCTCACTATCACTTTTCTATTTATTTTTTTTTTTTAAGAAAAAAATAACCGAGGAGTTGTCAATATCATGGTTTCCTGTACTTGTTGTAAAAAAGATGCTTTTCTGTGGAGGAATTGGTCATAAGCTCTCGGTTACAGACATGCATGGAATGATAGTGTCTAACTGTTTTTATGTATTTCTAGTCATTGCATGCAGAAGTAAAATTCTTTTTATTCAGATAATGAAGTCCATAACATGCTTCACTGTTACTATGATGATTGTATTATTATATATGATTATACATGCTTTCTTTTCTATCATATCTTTTATGTCACCATAGGCTGAAGAGAGAGTAGTGCTATTTAGGCTACTAAAATTGTGTAGACACATTGTCACTCATCTCACAACGTTATCAAATCATGGGGAAACTAGGTACATGGAATCAACCCATTGAAACCTCCTTTTTTTACATTGTCAAATAACTCACACTTGACTGCTAGTAGCTTGTCCTCTTTTATGCATGGAATTTCAGAAAAAGTGCAGCAGGGCTGTGAGAGACTAAAGGTAGCCGCAGGATATGGACCACTTTGCTTTCTGGTAACAGAGGATATGCTGGGAATATCTCCTTTGGGGGATTGTGCAATGCCTGAGTTTTATCATCAACTACATTGCATTATATATATAAACAAGGACACCCCAGAAATTGTTCAACAACAAACTAAGAGTCACAACACACAACTGAGGGAGTCATGTGCAGGGTGCATTACTGGGCAATGACTTCCTTGGCAGTTGCCAAATTCAATTAATTGCCTCAGAGAACCTAAGCTTACTGCCAAAGAAGATTTGCCCGGCAATTCGCCTCTGTACAAATGAAATACTGCCCCCCTCATATAGGGGTGTGTGTATGTATGTATATATGTGCTCATAACATGGTGTAATGACCATGTAACATGTTCTTTCCTTTTCTTTTTTTTCCTTTTTTTCTTTTGCTTTTGGTCATGTGCATACCATGTAAGATTTAAGACGTAACATGTCATTGGGTGTAGACTTAGGTCGCACAGAGGCCCTAGAGGAGATAAATGCAATCATGCAGGCCTTTTGATTGAGTTATGATATCTGCAGACACAGTTTGGCGCACATACATCACATACGGTGAGTTGGACAATTTTCTTGTTTTCTCTTTTTGTCCACGCTAAAAAAAAAAAACGAGGTTTATACTTGGGACAATGCTACTTGCTCAGAATTATTGTCAAAATTTTAAACACAGTAGTTGGATAAATAAATATAGAAATCATGTTACATTATTCAGACAAAATATTTGGGAGAAATTTTTTTGCAACATAGTATTTTCCTTATACGTGAGAGAGTATACATCATTTCCGTTTAAACTTTGTTTTAGGAAAAATTAAGCTGGTTGCAGTTGGTGCAACTCTTGTTTTCTCTTCTTTAATCCCAATTTCCGTCTTCTGTCATGAGCAGCATCACTCTACATAAACATGCACATCCATTGAATTTAAAATTAATTTTGCTTGCTATTAAATTGCTCTAATTTATCTTTTTTGAATTTCGTATAACAATTCTTCTAATTACATGGAAGGATTAGCATTTGGGCGTGGTGTGTCTTTTTTTTCCTTTCAAATAATCATGCCACTATAACTGTTGGATCGTCCTCTGTTTTTGGTTATGTAGCGGAGTTTTGCTATATTTTCTTTCAAATCATCTTACATATTAAATAAAATATTGAAAAGTATTAATATTTACTTTATTTAATATATTCTAAAATTTGTAGTAAAATTTCTTAGATGAATCATTATATTTATGTTATGCACCTATAGAATCTCAAATTAATGTTCAAACAAGATTGTCTCTAATAAAAGGATATATGCAAGGAAAAAGGAGGAAAAAAAAACAAATGTTATGATGAGTAGTAAGCAGTTTAATTCTCATAAGGATGATAACACAAATTCAACTTTTGGGAAGCACATTTGTTGAAAGGAGAGTAATCTTTAATGTTTTATCCTCAAAAGTGCGAGAAAAATATCACCCACAATTTTAAGTTAATCAAAAAAGAAGGAGAAGTACTCTTCACTGTGTGATCATTTTCCAGAGAGAACTGATAAGAGAAGTGAAGGACTACCGAAATAACAAGGGTCTTCCAAATCCATGCTGCAACTGTGAAAACTGGCATGGTTATTGATTCTGTTGCAAAAGCATCGGGCCCATTATGATTGGGTTTGGATGGGCTTGACTTAATGGCCCAACCCACATCAATTGCATTTTTTAGGTGCATCTGGTCAGGAGGAGTCCTCAATATTTTAATCAGTGTAAAAATGTAAGGAACGTAATTAAAAGAAATATTTTAATAATGCATCTAATTTTGTTATTATGATAAGAGGTCAATGTACAGAAGGAGATGCCGGTGTAATTTTTTAAATTAGAAGAGAGGAGACGAATGTAATTTAATTTACAGTGTGTATATATTTTATATATATATATATATATGGTCATATTTGTACGAAAACTTTTGTATGAACCATATGGTAGGGTTTGTACTTTGAATAAATAATTTATGGTTGATTTCTAGACAACTTTTGTACCATAAATATGGTTAGGTTTATGTTGTACTTTGAACGAATAACGTGTGGTTGGTTTCCAGACAACCTATGTAATAAAATCATGTTTAGTTTTATTGTCCTTTGAATGAATAATTTGTGGTTGGATGGATGAACTTTGTTTAGCTATTCCTATATTTTATCATAAAACTTGTTGTTTGTATTTGGATAAAATTTATTTATATGTCAGATTTGGTTATACATAAGCAACAAACAACAAAAATTTGTTATAATTTCTTTTTTTGATTTTACACTTTGCAACAAATATATCTGTTAAAAAACATTATCTGCCAAAAACAATATTCGGCGCCATAAATTCGTCAAAAATACTAATTTTGCAATAGATTTTGTCAATTTTTTTTTTTTGCTTAAAATTGCTAATTTTCGTGTAATGACTTTGATCATTTATTGTTATCATTGTCTCACTTGTCACCCTTCAAAATATATCATTAGTCTATAAAATCAACTGCCCAATAAACAAATATTTCATATTAGAATTTTTCTTGGATTTTAATTAAATTTTCAACGTAGTTAAAATTACATTTGCAATGAACTTTTGCTCTCTACTTTAATTCCTAGCTAGTCTATACAAGGCATTCAGAGACAAATACTACCGTGTGGATTTTTTGCAGTAACATGTGAGGGCTGCACGAGATGCACGTGGGTAATTAGCTTTCTTCACTCCCACTATACCTTCCACGATTTTGTTTGAATCCACAATTCTGAGTCAACAACCAGAGTTTATTAACAGAATATTCCGCATGAGAACTTATTATAATCTTTAGTTTATTTATTTAATAAAGTACACTTCAGAACGTAGTTTTCTAATGTAACTAACAAACATGCTAATTTGACTTCAACCAAACAGAGTGTGGCAGAGGCCAATCCGTGTCTGAGTGAGTATTTTAATTGTTTACATAATTCCATGTCCAATAAATGTGGAGCCTTCCTATAAAATAAGACATGCTCGTAATGAAAAGCATTGGTGAATTGAGGGATCATGTCTTTACACATGTATTAGTTATTAAGATTAAGAGATTCATTTTAAAACACCTGTAAGTGTCAATATAAAAGTGTGTCATATACTCATATGTTTTTGTATTAAACTTTTTAGGTTATTGAGGTGATGATCAATATTTTTTTTATGCCACGATGCATAATTTAATGTTATTTAAGGGTTTTTTTTAATATATATATATATATATATATATATATATATATATATACACACACACTGATGTATTAGATTCAGATCATTAGTCATTTATAGTAATTTTTTGTGCCTCTTCTATGTAACTAACGTGCCAAATAAAAATTGGAAAATGTTATAGTAACTGTTTGGATTGTGGAGTATTAATATGTAAGGGTTAATTAAAGAGGAAAAAAATTGGATATCAAGTTGCAGCCAATATTATTAAGATCTCAATTTAAATCTTAAAATTTTACAATTTTATAATTTTAAAAAAGTCATCTAATTTCACTATTATCAATTGAATCTAACAATTTTATAATTTAAATCTTATTATAATTTTACGTTTTTATTTTAATATTCTAATATTATATAACATCTCAATTTTAACCACCTTAGTATTAGCATTTAGATATTCTCTTGATTTAATGATATAAATAACATATTCCAAAATTGGTTTAAAAATCAAATGCGGGTTACTGTTAGTCAACATCCTGCGTTTCTTTTAAGATTTTTTTTTAATATAAATTATTTTAAGATATTTGAGACAGCAACATATATTCGTTTTAAATTTCACTTTACATTAATTTTGGTTCAGAAAAATTATTGATCTGACAAGTTTGAACACAAACGTAACCACCAGTTATAAATTAATGTACTGTGCTAGTGACATATGTGCACTATTATATATATAGGACGAAAACCGATTCGAATCCATGAAAATGGGAAGTGTATGAAATCAAGAAAATAAGTGTGTTATTGTTCACACATGATGTGAGTAAAAGGCATCAAATAATTGGGATTGACTCACATTAGTTTATCACCATGCTGCGCTTTCATTAACCACGTGTAGCTTAATTTAACATAACTACCCTGCCCAACCTAATAATCAAACAAGATACTAACTGCACCCCAAATAAAATGCAAGAAGAAAATGGAAATCAATATAGGTATATAATATAATATTAATTATCACTTTTAATTTTTAAATATATGGTTGACTCGATGCATTTAAATGTAATTTACATTTAGATACATTAAGTTAATAGTGTATCTAACAGTCAAAAGTAATAATTAATTAATTAATTAATACCAACCGGGGTTCGTCTGAGTGGTAAGCTGTTTGATATCGCTTAAGCAAGTCTTGGGTTTGAGACATTGTATACACAGTTATCCCCACCGGAAGACTCATCCACCACAGCCAGATGTGCGACCCGGGTCGACCCAAATTAGTCAAGGCGAAGTCTTGAAACTGGGCGAATAAACCAAAAAAAGTAATAATTAATATTAAACGAAAGGAATATTTATTTTTAAACATGGTAAGTTGAAATAAGATTGTAAAATTTATTATGTTTGCTAGAAATTTGTGGAGAAAAATAAACAAGAAAAGCAATGATTAACTTGAATGGAAAAATTATGTTTGAAAATCTAAACTCTAGATCTAAGGCCTTAAAGATGCTTGCAACTTAGAAAGCAATTGCCAACCACATTGACATAGGCAATTTCAAACTTTGTGTGATTTGGAAGCAACGAACAATTATTGCTAATAGTTATAGCCATTCATTTTACATCAGAACCGCTTTAGTCAATCATCAAACAAGCAAGAGGAGTTGCAACCAACAAAGTCAGCATCTAAGAGAGATATATGATAGGCATTAGTAGCTGATACAATGATAATTGATATCAACCATTCGCCAAACCTTACATACACACGCACATATGGCTCTATCTAGTAGCTTCCATAATTCCCTGTTTAACAAATCAAGATATTATTATACTTTATTTTATTTTAAATTAATTTAAATTTATCTGTTATGATATTTATCTGTTAAAATATTTATTTTATCTGTGAAGTTTATCTTTATATTATTTTTATAATATAAATAGGCATATCATTTTTATATTTTATGAACACATTCAAAAAGACATTACATACTATAATTCTTATTTTCTTAATTTATTTTTTGCCTAGTATATCACATATTTAACATAATATCTTAATTTATTGTGCAACCTTCAACCTTTGCATTTCATTTGCCTCTTCATCACGCCACATCATTTCCAACCACATTCCTTTTCCGGAAAAAAACAAAACTTTCAATCGAAAAATAGGAAAAAGAAACATAGACATGCAGTACAATAATTTATCATTTCTACATAAAAAAGTCAGACACATACACTATATGGACTTCCTTCGGCCTAGTTTTTTTTTAAGTAATGTTTAAGAAATTTAATTTATCAATTTATTCATTTTTTAAAAAGATATTTAATATTTTTAAAAGTAAAATAAAAAAATATCAAATATCATTTATAAAAATAGATACATTAATAAATTAAGTCTCCAAATAATTTTTTTTATAAAGGTTGTGTACATTTTATTTATTTAAGCATAGAGTTTCATATCATTTTTCCTAATACTATAGAGCCATTCTTATAATTAACATTACATTTAATATTCATGTAACTAGAATTCAAACTTGTTCAAAGTGTGCTATCGATTTGGATGATTGTTTCACTGTAAATCATGTTACTTGAACTAATTAGTTATAAGATATTATGTCAATTCACTAATTATTTATTATTAAATAATATTTTAATGAGGTGTTAGATTTTATTAAAATCTCATATAATAATAGGAGATATCTAACGACACAATGTTCTATAGCACAGTAAGCAATACATACAAATAATTCTCATGTAAAAAGACTCTTCCCTACACATTAATAAAGAAATGTCTCATTCAATAAAGAAAAGAAAAAGAAATGTCTCAAATGCAAAACGTGTAAATAATTGGTTAATTTCTTCTTGCAATTTGAAGGCATCATGAAGGGCAATATAGTCATAAGCAGGAGTATATATATGTAGCTACCTGCATTTTCTAGGTAAATTATCTTCCTCCAGCGCGCACACGCAATTCACAAAGGGGTTCTCTCATTTCCTCTCTTCTCTCTCTCTCTCTCTCTCTGTTCCTTCCTCCAAAAGCCGCCATTGATGGAAACAGAGGCCGTCCTGAACCTCTTCGATTCTCGCTGGTTCGAGCTCAATGTCTTGAACAAAATCTCATCAACCCCACCACCACCACCAACAACAATTTCTTCAGAAAAACATCAGATCATGAAAGTGGAGGAAGAAGAAGAATCATCGAGAGAACCAAAACTTGCACGGATCCAAACGAGTCACACAAGGTCAATGAGTGACCAATCCATGACAACAAGCTTCAAGCTTGATTCCGATGATCTCTCACCAGATTCAGTTCTTCTCCCAAATTCGAAGCTCCAAACAATCCTCTCAGGGAAAGAAGTCACAGACTCAGAAGCAGAAGACCCTCCTCCACAGCATCATCCCCCTGGGAAGAAGAACACCACAAAAAACAGAGGAATTGGGCGGAAGAGGAAAGAAAGCAAGAGTTTATCAGACCTTGAGTTCGAGGAGCTAAAAGGGTTCATGGATCTGGGCTTTGTTTTCTCAGAAGAGGATAAAGATTCGACCTTGGCCTCAATCATTCCCGGGTTGCAGAGGTTAGGGAAGAAAGATGAGAATTTTGATGAAGATGATTTTCATGAGTCATTGGTTCAAAGGCCTTACCTTTCTGAAGCATGGGAGGTTTATGATAAGAGGAACAAGAGAGAGAACCTGTTGATGAATTGGAAGGTTCCTGATCTCAGCAATGAAACTGACATCAAAGATAGCCTCAGATGGTGGGCTCATACCGTTGCTTCCACTGTCAGATGATGAATGAATAGTGCAGAGTTCTTAGTCCTTTTTTTGTTTTCTCTGTTTTCACTTTTTTTTTTTTTTGCTAACATTTTTTTTTCCTCATCATTCTTTTTTCTTATTTATCTGTGTATTTATTTCCCCTTTTTCCAGATTTGCTGCTGGAAATTCTGCATTCCACAAATTTTTGTAAATTGTAATTTTAGCCCGGAAAGGCAAGGAATTTCATTCAGCATTTCAGATCTACAAGATGAACCTGTACTAGTAGATTCTATAGATAAATTCATGTTTGGATACTTTTGGTTTTAAATTGCAATTTTTAAATATCAAACTCCAAAATTAAAGTCTTATAGGTAAAGACTGAGAGTGCCTTAAACCTTGGATGTATGTGTATGGTTGATTGTTTCCTTATACTTTGCTTGATCGGTAAATTCCGTGAGTAAAATATCGCAGTTGTTGTGCAGCCATTAATAAGATTGATGGTATTTATGTCATTCAGTCATTCAAGTACACAACGTAAAAGCTGTGGTACTTCTTGGTAACTTCAGTGCTGTTTTTATAGTATTCCAATACGGTTGGTTATGCTTTCTTTATGTATCGTTTAGGAGGTACGAAATTGCCCAATCCAAGGTTAGGGTCTCTTAGTTTTTTTTTCTCTTCATTTGTTCTACTGATTTTTCATACTAATGTCATTTAGGATGTGAACTTTTTAGTGAAAACTGAGAATAACATAAAATGTAAAATGTCATGCAATCTGAGGAAAACTTAAGAACAGGGAATTTACAAAGCTGAGATTAAAACGTCAATCGGGCACCAAAACAAACTACTCTTTTTTTTGACATTGACTAATTTTTTTATTAGTTTATTGACATTTTTCAGGATGAAATAATTAATCCAATAAAATAGTTAACCTAAGGATTTAAAATTATTTTATGCTGAGAAATAAAAAGTAAACTCTTACTAACGGGGGTTAGTCCAAGTGGTAAGCAACTTAGTATCGCCTAAGCAAAGTCTCGAGTTCGAAACCTTATGCACGCAGTTATTCCCACTAGGAGACTCACCCGCCATAGCCAGGTGCGCGACTCGGGTTTACCCGGATTAGTCAAGGCTGAGTCTTGGATACCGTACAAGCAACCTAAAAAAAATTAAACTCTTAACATTAGATTAAGAAGACATACCTTCCCCCTCAGTATTAACAAACTACTATCTAGAATAATATTTTTTCCTATACATACATATATATATATATATTTATATATTCATTGCAGAGCTGATAGTATATATGTCCCAAACGAATATCGATTGTCAGTGTTTTTTTAAAAAAAAAAAAAAAATGAGCATTGTGAGGTGGCCATTTGGCCGCCAAATAAGGGATCTTGTGACTTTTAACGTAATAAGGGGTGCACGTGGAAAATGTTGAATAATCAGCGAATATTGCGAGTATTCAGTTTTGCTTTTTATGTTTTCTCTTCTTTTTAATCCCTAAAATAACCCTTTCTAAGTTCTACTCTTTTAAGATGTTCTGATTTTTAAAAAAGAGTTTTATTTTCAGATTTAAAGAAATGTTGATGTGTCAGGTTTATTTTCTTGTCATGTCCACTGTTTACCTTTGGATCCTAACATGTGCATTATAAGAAATTAAGGAATATCGTATAATAAATATGAAATATCAATTAAAACAACTTGTCTTAAACTCTGCATTTATTAGGATCAGTTAGTTAGGAGATTCAATCATTTATATATACTCTAGATATTGGCTTAACTTAGAGGAATATGTCCAACTCTAAATAAACTATAGCTCTCTCAACAATGTGACACTCTAAATAACTTAATCATCTAATTTACTATTTTTTACTCTTTCTATTATTTAAATATATTAATTCAATAATGTATCTAAATTCAAAAGTGATAACTAATATTAGACAGAATTTCAAAACGAATTGATACATCCCTCACAACTACATCTTCGGTAGTGAAGTTGACCCGCTAAATTATCATAACATGCAATAAATTGCCCATATCGTAACTCATTTAGACAAAGCAGATCAAACCCACCATATATCTTCGCCTAATGGGTTATTGTATTGAGTTGCCTAATATAATATTCAATGTACATAACATAACATTCAAAATGTTTTAAAATTCAAAACATACAAAAACATTATAACAAGTTGCAATCACAAAAAAATGAAAATAATAAAAGCAGCCAATCAGCGGGTCAAATAGGCCTTAGTACGCGTAAATCACAAAACTTGCACGTTACGTTAACCCATGCCATGACCCGTGCCTAACTTGATTAGGAGTTAGGACGAACTACATGGTATTCATAAATAAATTAAATACTCTTAATAACATAACAATATACAATTAAACCACTGTAATAGAAAATTAGAATATCAAGATTAAATTATTTCTTTACTATATGTAAAAAGCACGATTTTTAGGCAGAATGATTCAGCCTACTAAGCAAAAACCCTAAACCTGAACCTCATGTTACAACTGCATCTGATCTTTCAAATTTCCAAGAGGGCCAAAGCTTTTTTGTTTCACTTCCTCTTTGCTACAATTGCAGTTGCCGGTGTTCAAGTTTTGACCACATTTGAGGCACAACCCTTGGCATCCGGGGTCACATACTGAGTTGATGGTAATCTCAAGGTGCACCCTGTCTCTTATGTTCTTTGAAATGTCAATTTCTTTCTCTTCGAGGGGGAAATGAAGTTGGTCATCCAAATCGATTAGGGCGTCCTCATCGTCATTCTCACCATCCTTGCCACTGTTTCCAGAGGCTGTAAATTTGGCTTCCCCATAAATAACACCCATATCAATAGTCTCTGGTTCATTAATGGGATCTTCAGTGAGTAAAAGAGAGAACTCAGAGAATATGCACTCAGCAGATGGTGCGCCACACCTTCAACAGAACATCACATTGGAACAAGTTATTTCAATGAAATGAAAATAGAAGTAATATATGCAGTGGGAGAGACCAATATAGAATATGACAAGGGCCCGTGATTATATTCAGGTCTTGCTTTTTGGCCCACAAGTGGGCAACATTTTTTGTAAAATTTATATAATTTTACTACAACCACCCAAGAATTCTGGGACAAGATGTTATTTTTCACAGAGAGATACCAATCATATCTATTCAGTTCATGATTGGGTGCCGCAAGACACCCAAAAGTGGAAAGAAAACCAACAGCTATTATAAATTTACTACTTGGGATGATGCTACGATATATTAGCATTTGGAGAAAGGCATTTGCATTGTGCCAGAAATAGAGCATATTCTGGACTAAGCATATAAATATAGTTACACCACACATTCTGGAGATAGATGTAGCAGAGTCTTCATTATAGGTAATACTAAAGTTCAATGACGAGAATAAAAGGTAAAGAAAAGTTATGCCAAGTTGAATAAGACACACTTCAGTGGAGGTAATTTTCAGCGAAAACACTTGAATTGATCCTATGAAGATGGAAGTGATAATGAAATCAGGGAGACCAACCAATTTTAGGAAATAAAGCTTCCTTAAGGCTTGCTAGTTATATCCAGAAATTTTACAGGTGATGTTGCAGGTACGCTTATCAAAATTGAATTGATGCCAGTTACCCATGTCACCAAAAGCTGAAAGTTCGCTCTGAACTCCAAAGCTTAAAATGCTCTATTGCCTTTGTTCACAATCCACACTGTCCTCAAATTCATAGACTGCCAAGCTACCACAAGGTAAGGAGTAGACTTAGCTGCTTTTCACATCAAAGAAATAAATTGAAGTTTATTAGTTCAATGAAGCTTCTGCATTTCCCCCAGTCAGTTCCATACACCTTTACCCCACAATCAAAAAAACCATGACAGTTCCACTAATCACCTCCAATCTGTTCTCTCTCACAGTAGTTAGCTCAATCAATGAAACAGTGGGGAGTAGAAGCATAAACTTCTGTACTTCCCTCACTCTAGCTTTTTGAAAGGGTGCTTCTACTCTCAAAAAATACAAGCCACCTTTTTGTGTTTGGTAAACAGAAAAACTAGAGAGCTTTTGCTCTTGGCTTATGAGAGCTAGACGTGCTTTTGAGAGCTCTTAAAAATAGCTTTTCAGAGCTGGCTTGTGCTCTCCAAAATGTAAAAAGACTAAATAACCTTAAATTTAAATAAAAATCCAACTTTATCCATTTATCCATTAAAATCTTGATTCTCTCTCATCAATCCTTTTATTATTTATGTCTATGCTAGTCTTTTTTATATTTTAGGAGCAATTTTATAGTATATTTACCAAACACTTTTGTGACTTTTGCTTATTAAGAGTCACTTTTATCATATTTTACCAAACAATACCACTGTCACTTTTTAAGAGCTCAGCAACTTTTGAAAAGTCACAACTTTACCAAACCAAGCCTCAGCCCCATGCACCTTCACCCCACAATAAAAATAAACCATGGAAATGCCACTAGACACCTCCACTCTGTTCTATCTCAGAGAGAGACAGAGTGATGATCAAATCACAATTTGATGATGTCTGATCAAGCAAGCAGTTTCCCACTCTTAATTATTCTTAAAATCAAACAGAATAAGAAATAAAGATACTTATGTTGCCATTAAAATAGCAAGCTATTCATTTCTCTAAGGAAAGCTGTCAATGGGAGGCAAAGAATGTTTTCTGTTATAGACGAAGTGGAGCAACTGTCCAAAGTCAATGCTGATATCAAGTTTATGCTGTTATCATCAACTTGTTTTCAATCAAATGTAACTAATAGAGACCATTTAAGACAATATCATTTTAGAGGGAATATTCTGAAATTTTTGTTTACAACTACTAAGCAAGGTTTTGTTTTTAATGGTGTTTATACTTGTGCAGGTCCTTCCAGTTATTCCAGTTAATTTTGGTGAATAAATTTGTTCTAATGTTCTCATTCATCTAAAATAAATGGTGATCTATATTGTTAAGAGGAAATATGCAACATACCTACTCCTGGTAATCAAAGTTCCAATGTAGTTAATCAGCTAAACTTAAGAAAAGGGGGAGGGTATTAAAACTCGTATAGGGTGTATCTAGTGCAGTCTCATTATCACTTCTATCATCTGTGGTATATATTAGATGGAGTTACATACAAACAATTTTGAACATAAACGAACATCATGACAACAATTATCGTTATTTAGCATAAATATAATTTCATGATGCAGGTTATAACTTTTGATGGCTGAAGGATTAAACCTATATCAAAATCAAAATAAGCCTAAAGCAATGTTAAATCAAGAAAAAATTCAAGTGCGCAATACCTATTGCAAAGAAGACCAATGACAGTTTTTATGATCCCGTCAAGCCTCAATTTTTTCTTCTTCCTGGTTACATCTATTGAGATCTGAACAGGAGTTCCATTTGAAAATTCCTTCACGGCCTTTGTAACACGCAGTCCCATAACAGAAGCCCTATTTTTCGATATATTGGTGGAAAGATTTCCTAGACCTAACCTCTCCAAGGTAGTGCAGTACTCCAAATGTGAAATTGATGCATTTCTCTTATATATAACCGCTCCTTCCCATGGTAACCCGGTATCTTCAACTTCATTTTCATCATCCCAATCCAAGGAATCATCGGTAAATGACTCATAATCAAGCCCCTTGCATCTGGCTGCATACTTATGCAGAACATGAGGTTCACTTCTAAAGTTGGCACATGAATATGTGGCTTTACAACTCAAATCATTTCTATGCCGAAAAGGGGAGGAAATACAGCCAATTTTCTCCTGAGAGTTCAAATTACAAACCTTCCATTGAGAAACATTCAAAGGGGCTGCAAAGGATGAAGGGATAACAAGTGACATTTTCAAGTTGCAATGGCGGGTAAGGCCTAAAGCATCAAAATTTTATTTGGAACTCTAACAATCGTGCAAAAGCAATAAACTTTTTGTAAATAGCAGACATCAATTGAAAAATATGGCTAAATGAGCAGCTGTATCGCTCTCTCTCTCTCTCTCTCTCACACACACAGTAACTACGCAGTATACTCACAATTTGAGCTTATGTGAAGCAGTTTACAGGAACTGATTCTGAAAAAAAAAAAAAAAAAAAAATAAGTCAGTGTGAAGCGTTACATATGAATAAGAAAAAAGGAAATTTGAGGCAGGGTAAAGAAAAACACCATAATCCCAGTGAAACCAGAGATTCGAATAGGATAATATGATGGAAAACATTAAAGAGAGAAATACGTGGAAGAAGAAATGAGTATTCAAAGATAAACATACCAAATGAGCAGAGCAGAGGAGGCAGTGTGTCATTCTGAGCAGTGAAGAGAGAGCGCTGCAGAGGCGGCAAAGGGGATGAGATAAAATGGTGCCCAAAGGTGAGCAGGAAATGCCGTAACAATCGTTAAGTCCAATTTTTAATAATAAATATGGTTGTGTTCTGTTAATTTTTTT
>QANU01114261.1:0-113391 GCA_003254905.1 Nissolia schottii | reverse complement strand
CTTCTTTTTGATTTTGTTCTCTATTTTCTTTTATAAGCTAATAAGTCTCTTAATAAGTGTCCTAAGGAAAAAGAGACTTAAAATGAAATGAATTTTAAATTCAAATACTTTTATTATATTAAATATTTCATATTTTTGTTTTTTAAATACAAACTTACCTCTTATTGATTTTTTTTAATAAGTGTCTTAAAGACACTTATTAATAAAACCTTTTTTTTTCATTATTTTGTTAGATCTAGTGTTAAGGAATGATGTTTATTAAAAAATTACATTTATAAGAACTAAAAGTAAAATATTTAATAGAGTAAACCCTAATTTAGTTACTGACCAAAATATGAACCACTTTATATTTCTCAATTTTATTAGTAAAGATTTGTCAATTAATATTGTGCTTAAAATTGTGCAAAGAATAAAATTATGTAATAATAATAATAAGTTATTTAATGATACATGAGAATGACAAATTAAATGAAACAATATTTAAGTTGGAAGTGTGGTTAAGCGAAAGAGATTCATTTTCTCTTAATTAAATGTCAGAAGTTTAATCTTTAATTTTTGGTATGAAACATACTTAAAATTAATCACTAAATCTGCATTGTATCAATAAATATCTTGGTCATATAAAAAAATTTGAAACAATATCTTTTTTAAAATGAAAAATAAAATAGACTAAAGAGATTAAAAGTCACATGATTATTAAAATAATCTGTTTATATTCTAATTTTAATGGTTCATATAAAATCTATCAAAATTTACTTCAACATTGAGGAAAACCCAAAAATAAACACAAGGGTTCAATGAATAAAAAAATATATTATGTGTATAACACATATTTGAACGGATAAAGAACAAAGATAAAATTAATGATCTATATGATTTGCACATTAAGTAATATTATTTTAAAATATATGCAAATTAATTATTTTTTTATTTATATAATTATGTTAAAAGACGAGAGAGAGTAACATCAACCGAAAAACTTTAGAAACAAGAATCTACAGCCAAATGTGAAAGGGAAAATGATTTTAATTACACAGGTGTGGACCCAAAGGCTCTTAATTTTGGTTAATCAGCGCATTGGAATCTATAAATCTTATCCTGTTGTAATGTGGTGTCAATTTTTGTCCCCCGTTTTCCCACTGAAAGTGCAATTAAGAACTCAATAAACTTTCCAATGGTTAGGGAAAGTGAAAACGATGATCCTACACATACATACATTAATAGCGCCCACCGTGTGTGGCCGCTGGTTTCCTTGTCACACCAAACTTCCCCNTTGGAACTCTGCAAAAGAATGAAAAAGGCTTCTCCCATTAATTATATAAATAAAAGTAACTCACAGGATAAAACACACGCACATTGACATATACTCCACCACATGTTGTGTGTGTATATATATATATATATATAGATGGTCTTCTCTTGGACCCTGTTCATATGATCATGGATAGGGACGAGGCTGGTTCACGGGTTACACAAAGCCTAGACTCTCTCTGGTTCTACACCAATGTCTTGGCTTTCACACATCGCCACTCTGTAGCCTCTTTGACTCCTCATCACTTTTCACCTAATTCAACTGCTTCAACCCATGCCAATGGGAGTTCTCACAAGAGAGATTTGCAGAAACCCAATTCCCCAACATTATTTTCCCTTCGGAATGATCAGCAGCAACATGAGTTTCATTCTCAGCACTCCGAGAATTTGACCCCAAGGTGTGACAGATGTGGTGAAATTTCAGCAGCACTGGAAATACCAGGTGCTGGTGGCGATACCTCAGAAATATTGGTGAAACGTGGGAGTGGGAGCAGGGAAACAAAGAAGAAGAGAGAGCACAGGAGAAAGAGCAAGGGATGGAACAAGTCAGGAGGGGTAAATAATGGAAGAGGGGAGGTGATCAGTTTCAGTGCTCTGCCACCACTTGATGATGATGTGGCTATGAAGCAGCATCTCAAGTCATGGGCTTATGCAGTTGCATGCATTCTCAAATAGAGGGCAATTTTGGATGAGTTTGTGACTAACTTGGAATTTGAGTCACTGATCAAAACAGATTTGAATGTCTACAGGGGATGTGGGTTAAGTGCTTGTGATTATTGCATTACCATTCCCCCGATATTTCTTTGTTTTTTTTCTCTTCATTTGTTGTTATCTTTGCTGCTGCCCCATTTCTGTAATATTTCCTTTTCTTGTAATTAATTAATTATGCATGAATTTCAGCTGTATGTTGCACATTTTTTCTTTTCTATGATTTCCACTAACCATAGTCCCAAACATTGGGCTGAGAGACAAAAAGAAAGGTAGAAAAAGATAAAATCCCAAACACTATAACAATTACATCACAAAATGAACCCTAACCAAACAAAAGAATCAAAAGCACTTGGACAAAGATTCCAATCTGAGAGCTCAGAACCACTAAACTGAAGCGACCCCAAAGCTAGCACAATGCCATCAAGGTCAGAGCAAACCCTCATAGGAAAAAAAAGCCAACAAAGATCAGAAACACCCAGTAAAACAACTATACCACGAGGAACTCAAGAACTCCACATTATGCCTTTTGACTCCATTGGTTCACCCAGAATAACATCAATCTCAAATATCCTCATGTTTCTGCAATTCCAAATGGTCCAAATAACTCCCAAAAAAACCCTAGTCCATACCTTCTTATACATTTTCTATTAATGCTCTGTAGATAATTTTACATATATAAGTTTAACACTTCATATTTAAATATACTCATAATAAAAATAGATTCTACTATTTAATTCAAAATACACTTATTTGTTTGTTAATGAGTCTCGTAAATTTCATTAGTATGAGTGTGTATAAATATGAAACATTAAATTTGTTCCTATACCTACAAATTTCAATGAGCCGTGGGGGTTATGTTAAATTGTTAATGGAACAAGAATTTCTCCCACTTTGTTGTCAACTCATAAGACTGCCTACATATGGCACATTTCACAAACTACTAAAAGAACACCGTGACCGTTTGTTTGGCACAGTAACAAGAGAATGGTAACATTTTCACTCAATTTTAAGTTGTGTTGTTATAAAAACCAAAAAAAATTGGACACTAATTATAATTTAACGTTGGTTGACAGTATGCTCGTTTCTCGTTTTGTCAAATTTGTCACGCCATTATATGGAGTTTGAATGAAAGAATTTAATGGAACACGTACCTTGAATCTGTTAAACCGAAAGAAGAATTTCTAGAACAACTTTAGTGTAATTAGCTCTATTACATATAGAAATTCTGGTGATGCTGGATATGCTCTAATTACTTGCAAAATCAGATTTTATAGTTATCCATGAACTCTCCTCATGCTTTAAGTTAAAATGTTACTATTTTGTAAGTGATAATGATCATATTTAACATAATATTTTATGATAACTCAATAATTTCTCTAGTTATAAGTTAAGTGAATGCATAAAACATGGATGCATTTTCCATTCCGGCGTCTTTGTTTGCTGGAAAATTATCAATTATAGGAATTGAAGGACTTAACTTATAACATGGAATGGTAACTAATAAGTGGCAATGACATATGTTACATACACTTTGTCCTAGTATGGATTTGATAAGTTCTTTAGTAGTATTAAAATGCTAGGTACTTGCCAACTGAAGCTGTCTGCTTATTTACCTTGTCTTGTAATTGTTATAGGTGATTGAAATAGTGCACCTCTATAAGTCTCACATTGCTTCGGAGCGTAAAGGAAGGTTGATGACTTAGACTATAAATAAGGTATTAAGTTCTCTATTTCCATTCGCACCAGTAAGAAATATTTTAAACTTGTATTTGACTTTCTTCTGTCTTTTTCTACTCTTACTCTTGTTGTCACTACTAAAAAAAATAAAAAACAGGGGCGTCTCGGGTGAGACGTATGTCATCTTGCGCGAGATGGGCGACAGCAAGACAAGCGCACTTCAACGCCCCTGGGTGCTGCATCACGTCGCGAAATTAGCCCCACATCGTTTGCATCTGTATAAAAGCTCATCCCCCTATATATAGAGGCTTCTCGTGAGTGTTTAGACTTGTTAATTTTCTCCAGAGCTTGAGAGGTCACACTTTTGTGAGACTTTTCGCTCAAGTTATATTTTATTTATTTTCTCCCTCTCGTCTTCCGTTCGTGGGGAAGCAGTGTCTCTACGTAGGGTGTGTTAGGGGCTCCCAGAGTAGTGCTCCTTAGAGATCAGTCATTTCAGGTAAGTGGCTTCCTTCACGATCTATATTAGACCATGTATTTATTTTTAAAGTTATTTATTTATTTATTTTATTTATTTTAGTATTATTTTATTTATGCATGTTTTGTAAAATCCTAAGAGGTGGAATTTATTGTTTTTATTTATGTATTTATGAAGTTAGTTATTCTTTTATTTAGTTAGATATTTTTTCATGATTATTTATTTAGAAAATCCTTACTTATGAAGTAGATATTTACGGAGCTATTTTAAAAAAATCATGAAACTATTTTAGAACCACATGGGACCACATATTTTACTACATTAAATAAATTCATGTTGTGTGTGTATGATTAGTATTAAGCGAAAGATTCTGACTAAGGACAAGACTTGGTACTTAAGATGCCCACTGTGATGCACCTCTCTTACTTGGGAATCTCTCTAAGAATGAGATCTTAGTCTACATTTATTTTTCCAATATAAAACACTTAAAGATATTAAGTCATGTTATGCTATCAATATTAGTTAAAAGATTAAGTTATCATGTTATGTATCTAAAACTGTTTCCATGGGATGATACATAGAATAGAACTGTAAGTGAGAGACAACCTACGTTGACTCTGGTATACCTTGTATGGTCGCAAAATAGAATAGGAATCATGTAGATTTAGGGCAAAATCGTAAAGCCTGAACATGGAAGCCCATGATGGCCGGTATCATGTATCATGCCATGTAGATTAGGGTAAGATTGTAAACAATAATGCTCGGAATGTCTATCTAAATAATTTCCTATTTGCTTATGCTCTTAAATGTTTTTAAGATGATGATGATGATGATGATGATTATTATTATTATTATTATTATATGAATGTTTTCATGATTGATATATATTATGTATTGCATTTGCATGCCATGGTTACAAACTATCCCATGTCGTCGTGGGGTTTGTCATTCACTAATCGATGACTCATCCCTCATCAACCTTTTCAGATACCGTTGACGAAGACGCGCCACTCGTTCAGTAAATCTCAGCAGTTTGGACTCTTGGTAAACTTCATATTGCCATGAAGAATTCTTCAGTTATTTCAGTCTTTAGAATATTTTACATTCATGTTAGTTTATAGAGTGCTCCAGTGAACTATAAGCAAAGTGTAACGTATTTTGAATTATATATATTTTGTATGTTGTAAAGGATCTTTTATTCATATTATATTGTGATGTTTAGATTTTATTTAAAAGTATTTCCTTTTTATTTATAAAAGTTGCGTGTTTTTCATAATTAGTACGTTAGGAGGCTTTCGCAAGGGAACTAGTCACTTGCATGCTGGTAACGATTTCTAGGGTTGTTACACTTGTATTAGAGTATAGTGAGGTTTGAGTTAGATATTAGTTTTGGAGAGTGTAGGTGTATTGGGGCCAAGGGGTGGTTTACAGAGAAGTTTGTAATAATTTTTACATAGTGATTTTCTTTGGTTGTCTTTAAACAACGACTGTGATTTTTTCTCTGATTTTGGAGTTTCCACGTTAGTCTTGGTGTTGTGTTATTATTCTATTTTATTTCTCTATTATTCTAAGGTAGCAATTCAAGGGGGAAATGGTATTTTTCCCAACAAGTCGTATTAGGAGCTTATGGTTTGATGGTAGAAATTCTTAGTATGCTCTGTGGTTTGCACCCTTGCCTGATTTTCCACATTAAAATAGAATTATCCTTGGTTGCTTGATTGCTAGAAGTTATTGGAAGGATGTGTGACTTTGTGAGAGTGCTAATTTGGAAAGGTTCTGGGCTTCGGGCTAAGGAAAAACTTGGTATTTAAGTTGTTCATTGTGACACACCTCTCTTTTCTAGGAACCTTCCTAATGCAAGGATTGCAGTTTACACTATTCTAATAGACCATTGGAATGGCAAGCTTCTCAAGTGCTGCTATGAGGCTTGATATAGATAAATTTGATGGAAGGATGAATTTTGGCTTGTGGCAAATACAAGTCAAGGATGTGTTGATACAATGAGGATTACACATGGCATTGAAAGGAAAAGTTTCTGTCTGCAAGTGCAATTCTTTTGTCATTGACCAAAAATGTTATTGCATATGTCATAGAAATATCAATAGCCAAGGAGCTTTGGGAGAAACTTGAAGGGTTATATCAGTCAAAAAGCATCTCAAATCGGTTGTTGTTGAAGGGGAAATTTCACAATTTGCATGGATGAAGATACGAAAATCTCTGATCACCTGAGTGCTCTCAGTAGTATTGTCTCTAAAATGGAGGCTATTGGCATCAAGATTGATGAAGGAGAAAAAACCCTAAGGCTTATATGGTCTCTTCCATCTTCATATGAGCATATCAAGTATGTTTTGATATATGGGAAGGAAACTTTAGATTTTGAAGAAGTTGTTGGTAAAATCATATTTGAAGAAAGAAGAATGAGGAGTGAGGGTAGCACTTCGTCAACTTCAATTTTAGCAGTAAGAGAGAAGAAGAACCATGTAAAGACATGCTGAAAATGTGGAAAGACTAGGTATTTGAATAAATTTTTTCCAAGTGGAATTACATCGCAAAATGGATTTAGGTTAGATGCTAGCAATGTTTCTCTTGTTATCGGAGATTATGAACTTCTCTAGAAGATGAGCAATGTATCATCATGGCATTACTGTATTGCAATGGAAATGATGTTTTCTATTAGCGAGGTCCACAATTGCACACGGACATTGATTGGCATTGATACAAGGTGTGTGGTGGTGTTATCTCGATGGCTGAAGAACTTCCAGATGAAGCTAACATGAAAGTTGCACCATAAATTTTCAGCAAGGTATTTTTGACATGTATGAAGTTGCAATTCTTGGTTTTACTTAATTTCAAGTGAGTGCACTCTTTTATGGTGGAGTATGATAATTGTTTTGAACTATGATTGTCAGTATAGACAATGAAAGTTGATGATATGTTTATTTTAATTAAGGTGGAGATTTTTATAGTTGATTGAAATAGTGCACCTCTATAAGTCCTACATTGCTTAGGAGTGCAAATGGAGGTTGGTGATTTAGAGTATAAATATGGTACACAAGTCTCCATTTCAATTTGCACAAGTCATAAACACTTTAAGCTTTTATCTGATTTTCTTCTGTATTTTTCTACTCTTGTATTATAGTGTTATGAGGTTTCGCTTAAATATTAATTTTGGAGAGTGTGAGTGTACTAGGGCCAAGAGATGGTTTAAAGAGAAGTTTATGTGTTGTAATAATTTTCACATAGTATTTTTCTTTGGTTGTCTTTAGACAACAACCGTGATGTTTTTCTTTGGTTTTGGAGTTTCCACGTTAATTCTAGTGTTGTATTATTGTTCTATTTTATTTCTCTATTATTCTAAGGCAGCAATTTGAGAGGAAGGGGGGAATTATTGACGGGCAACATTTACGATCTAGGCTTGATTGAAAAATTGTTAGATTAGGGTAAAGAGAGTTTGTTATAAAAAAATTAGGGTAAAGAGATAAATGAACAAGATAATATACTAACACGCCATTTGCATGAGTTTTTTGAGCTTAAAATATAATCAAACACAGACTCACACCTATCTATTTGTTAATAAATATTTTGATTCTACATCATGATGAATCATCTCTCCTAAAAATTTTAAATCATTGGAGAGGGAAAAAAGATGAAGAGTTGGGTGAAAAATAGAGATAAAGTAAAAGAGATAAGGTTGTAATAGATCTTTAGTCTTTTATTTAACAAGTATAAATAAGGTCAGTATTGCTCAATAAACACGCCACGCTCAAAAACAAAAAATGTTAGTGGCCCATTGTTTAAGTCTCTAACCGTTATAAATGGTTTTGAGTCCAATTAGTTTAAGCAAAAAATAAGTTTAGTTCACTTACATATGTGCCGACAAGATGCAGCACGCGCGCGTGTAATGGTAAACCCAAATGCAAATTCTCAACAAAATATCAAAAAGTATTTGTTAATTAATAAATCAAATGCATGTATAAAAACTTCTTGGAAGCCTACTTTTAAGAATGTGACACTTTAACCTTGATCAAAACACACACGACTAAGCTTGAAGTACTCTTTAAGACCCATAAATCCAAAACAAAATAATTATTGTGATTTGTGATTAGTGATTATTCAATTCAAAATTTCTTTTGAAAAAAATGTCATTGAGTTGCAACGTACTTATGAAGAGTTAAACTTCTCAATACAATAATTATACAAGACATTTCAAAGTCTAAATTACCATCTTAAATAGTCGGTCATTAGCTCCAATTATTCATTGATACCTGAAAATAAATTCAATTTGCAAACTTCCAAGTCTACCAAAAAAAATTATAATATTATTGAATTTTTTTCTTTCAAAATCACTTGTAATTCTCACTCATGACAAAGTTTTGATTAGGTGTAAAAAATTAGAGACAAGAAGTCTAGACACAAGATTTGTATCTATATTTTACGGTGATTGGTAGCGTTTACCCCAATAACTACTATTACGAATTAATAAGTAAACGATAACGATCACATAGTTGATTCGTAATCTTTATTTATTAATTATTAAAACAACTTTACCAACCAACCACATCAATTATGAACCAACTCAATCTCTCCTGTACCTTCCCATCCCTGCCAACCCATTCTGACAAGCTTAGTCCATCCCATTTTGCCATAGAAGTGGTGTTTTTGTCCATGTTTTGTACAAATCCAAATTCCTACCCGAAACATAACCCGATGCACATGACCAACTTCTCCTCTCCTCCTAACATTGTCAACGCATGTTGATGCACTCAAACACCACGCCGCTGCCCTCAGCCAACCCCCACTCACTCCTCCTCAACAGTTCCACACCATTACTCCATAGAATCCCACACTTGATGCAACCCTCCAATGGACACAGACCAACCTTTTGCCACCATTCGCGGCGCGACCATTTGGCAACCATTTGCCACCCTTCACCACCATTCACGACCGTTTGGCATCCATTTCCCACTCATTCGCGATCCATTGGCCCACCGTTCCCCACCTACCACCACTTTTGCCCAACCCAACCCTACCTCACTCTCTAATAATACATGAACTAATTATCACAAGCCATTATATCATGGGCTGATATTAAATGAATTAGTTAATTAAATGTAATAAAGACAAATGACAATTTTATTCCCCCACCAATAGACCATAACTTTTAAACAAGTAGTAGGTTGATAACTTTCTACAGTAAGATTTTAAAAAACACCAGACCATAAAATGCATTCCAAATTAACAAAAGGGTGAACCATTTGAAATATTTAGTTTCCGGGTATGTAAGGAAACGTGCTTACCCAAACAAGAGAATGCAAACCTATTGAAGAAAAGGAAAAAAATGTAAAAAGAAAGACATAGATATTTAGTTGGCAACCCGAGATATTTACTATCAACTTATCCTAATTAGCATCATTATTGGTCTTATGGATAATTGAAAGCTAATATTTCTTGTCTAGATTATTACGAGAGTTAAAACACTTTTTTTATTGCATGCCATACACAAAGACAAATTCGCATGTTCTGTCGCCAATTCCATCGCTGCCCTGCAATGTTAACATCTAATATGATCATTGATCACTACTTCAGAGCGCACACAACAGTTTACAACTAACATCATAAGAATGACAGCAACATAATTGCGTCCTTGGCGAGATTATTTTTAACTTTAGTGTCGATATGAACGAACAAGGCCTGCAATGGCAGCAACATTGCAATATACACACACACACACACACATATACTCCTCCTCTGGCACGTTCTGTTTGTCCTGTTCCAAGAATTGCAGATACCTGTGTAAACTGTTTTCTAACTTAAGCTTATAAATTAATAAACCCATGTCAGCTTCAAGCTCCAAAAGATTATTAAATTTTTAAGTAATCAAACTAACTAGAAGATGGTTGCTGCAGTAAATGATGGAAAGCACATCAGAAAGAAAGCATCATCAAGCAGAGGACAACGCAAATTCGTCGGTGTGAGGCAGAGGCCATCAGGGAGATGGGTGGCAGAGATCAAGGACTCGGTGCACAAGGTTAGGCTCTGGCTCGGAACCTTCGACACCGCAGAGGAAGGGGCTCGCGCCTATGACGCCGCCGCTCGCGCCTTGCGCGGCGCCAATGCTCGAACCAACTTCGATTTGCCACAATCTGATGCTGGTAACAACTACTTTCATGATATCATTGAACCCTTTTCATTTGAGCCTAATTGTGAAGGTGAAGCCGATCACGATGGACTTGTTGGTGCACTAAGGGCCAAACTGTTTGATGAAATGCCTGAATCAGGTGTCACAAGATCAACTCATGGTCAAAACAACTGTTGCAAGAAGAAAGTGGTGGCTTCAGTTTCTGTACTTCCTTTTGGGATGAATGGATCAGTTGCAAGCACTGTGCCGGGTTTTACTACTGGTACTAGTACTTCACCAAACACTTGTGGAAAGAGTGAGCTTATCGTGAATGATCGTGATGATAAAGGTGTTGTGGAATGCAATAATAATAATGATGATAATGATGGAGTACTGATCAAGGTACAATCTTGTCAAACCCCACCCGTGATGACAAGTGTGCGTTGTGCCAACAATGAGATGGCTTGGCCAACGCAGATTTGCACAGCTCCTCAAAGTTGTTTGTTTGCTTGTGTGAGTGCATCCACATTTTCATGTCCACTTCCTGGGGTGTTTGAGTCCATTACTGATGTGACATGCTCAGATCATGGGCCATCATCATCATCATCATCAAGTAATAGCAATAATAATGAGAGTGGCACAGCCAATTTGGATGGCATGCTGATGTTGCCACCTCTATCTTGTGGACCAATAACAACTGAAGGACTCTGCACATCTGAGCTGCAACAATTCCTGCACTACTGTGACAACAATAGTTGGTTTAGTTCTAGTGGCTGTACTTGGGGTGGCTCTTGGGATCATCTTCTCTATCTGTCCTCTGAGTTTGCTTGATCAGTGTGTCATTAATAAGTCAGTTAATGATATATTAATTAATTAGTCCAATTCTTGATGTTAATCTACCGCTCATTCTTTTTAATTTGATATTATATGCACCAACGTAGGTGTTGACACGGTAATAGAGACACATTATGACTCAAGAGAGAACTTCAATTCGATTCTTAAAAAAATCTCAGTTGAGAGGGATTAGTTCCCTTCTCCATTAATAAAATACCCTAGTAGCACGAGCACAACTTGATGATAATCTTAAGTTTATAATCTGTAATGCATTAGATCATTCATCTGTAGTTGATTCCTATGCTGGAGAGTTCGTTCTTATGTAGGTCCCACAAAGTCATTAACTACTTGAATGGTTAATGTGGTTACCCGTTTATCACTTCGTAATATTAGAGTATCTACTCTAGTAATATCCTTTACATTAATTAAAATTCTCATGATCTTAATTCCTAAGTGGGAAAGGGTTTGATTCTCTATAAGTGCGGTAGAGTTTTCAGGATTTAGTATTTTATGTCACCAATTGACAGGTCCCAACATTTTGAATTTTTGATATGATCTAAATTGAAGGAATGTCACAGAGATTATGCCTTAAAGATATGCCTGCCCTGA
Organism: Nissolia schottii; assembly: GCA_003254905.1. Lineage (NCBI taxonomy): Eukaryota > Viridiplantae > Streptophyta > Magnoliopsida > Fabales > Fabaceae > Nissolia > Nissolia schottii. The sequence goes on along the minus strand of QANU01114261.1, from coordinate 101,653 downwards.
TTTACTAATATTCCACTGCACTGCACAAAATTCCTCGTTATAGACAATTTTCTTGTCCAACAAACAATTCATGCGATTAATCAGAACCTTCTTTGTACATTCACTTCTGCAAAGTTTAAATACCCTCAAGATTTTGTTACGGGGTAAAGTTTGTATAGTTTGTGAATGGCATTGGTGAAAAAGGGTGACAAAATCTGGTAGGAAATCGAAAATAGTTAAAGGCTATATAATAAAGTAGTGGGCATTAGGGAGAGGGGCCGTGACAAATACACAAGGGGGCACTATCTCTATGGCTAATGGACGACAATTTTTTGCATGTTTTGAATTCCTTTTCCTTATCTCTATGTTGTTCTGATGAGAGAATCCAAGTTGCATCTTGTCAGTTGCGATCATAGGGAAAAAGCAAGTGCTAATGTTAACATGTTCAAAATGAATGGTTGTGGCTGCCCTACATACCTCTTGATATTCACCAAGAATCATTAGGTGGGATAATTGTATAGTGCACCGTATAACTGTAGAAAAAGCTAGCTGGAGCCCCATGTGTGTAAATAAAGATGAAATTGTTTTATCCACACTGACAAAATTTTTGTGTAGTGGTAAGTGAATCACACTCTTGAGGATCAAAAGTTTGGAGAATATAATTATTGAGAAGATATCTTAATTGTTACAATGTTCCAGGAATTAGTCATTATGAGTGAGGATATTATCCAAAGACAAAACAGAATTTATATCTCAATAATGTTATCCCATGGTTGGGTCTTGAAACATCATTGTCAATTGCCACATGTACAATTCTTATGCCTAATCAAAAGTGATTGTAGTGAAACTTTAGAGGCAGTGTTAAAAGTTTGAATCTTAATTTCGTTACTTTAATTAATGACAACTTTAAATTTGGGTGAGTAGTGAACTCAAATGTTTTTTTTTTCAATTTTTTTAAAAGTTTGAAGCACCTGTTTGGTATAAATTAGAGTTAAGTTTATTGTTAGAGAACGCAATTGACACTTGTGATTGATGGAGAACAGAATTAGTTAGGATCAATTACTTGTTAGTAGTCTATATAAGACTTGATGTCACCGGGTATCAAAGCTTTAATACCCACCTTAAAACTTTTCTGCTGCACATTTTTTAGTGGTTTTTTGATACAAAACATCAAATCCTTGTGACCCGTGATTTACAACACGAGCATGACATTTGAATCCAAAGTCACCATTGCTTATGAACTCCGTAAGTACCGGTCTATGATGCACAAATACGATTATGACTACGAGTATCCCGTATTGTATAACACGAGTAAGATAAATAAATATGACATTTTCAAAAAAATACTTCTAGAATAATAAGTAAGAGTAGTCATGAGTATTTTATACTATATATATATATAAATAATATAGGTACAATACGGGTAGGATTTTAAAGTATCCGAGAATCCTTCCGGTTTTTGCGGGCTTATTGCGTACAAATTTTTCAAAAATTACTCGTGGTTGCATCACTATATTCTCCTAGTTTTCTGCTTTATCTTCCCCAATATTTTGAAGTGACTAAAATTGCCCTTTGAGATTTGACGTTTTGTTCTGGCTTTCCATATTTTCGATGTGGGGCTACTTTACTTGCTATTCCTAAAGATAAAAGCATTAGATGCCAAGTTATACATGAGAGTTGAGAGGGGAAGAAGCAGCACCTTTTCTGCCCCGGGTTCCACCCAATAGATGCCTGTCAACAATCACAAAAAAAAAAGTTCCAATGCATAAGGCCCTGTGGTTTTACTTTTAGGAAAATTACTTTTGAGAAAATTAAGCCGAAAGGATTAATTTTACAAGAATTGAAGTTTGAGACAATTAATGTGTATCTCGTTTGGAAATTTTATAAGTGAATTTAGAGAAAAAATCACAAACATAAATATATTTATAATATAATTTAATGGTGAGTAGGCGAGTGGTCATTAATTAATGTATGGATAATAAAAAAATTTTTATCTCAAAAGTACTTCTAAAATGAAAAGCAACATCCCTTTACTTCCATCAGAATTAATGTTGCCTGTGGTTAGAGCTGTCAAAACGGGCGGACCTGCTCGTTTATGGCCCGTCCGTTTAGGCTTGCGGGTTTAAACGGGTCTGACAAAAAATATGCATATTTTTAGAATTTAGCTTGTTTATGGTCGGTCTGCGAGTCTAAACGGGCCACCCGTTAGCTCATTTATTTTTTTTTAAAAATCAAAAAAATCAAAAAAATTATTTAAAATTATTTAAAAAAAAATTCACGAGCTCACGGGCTGGTCCGCGGGCCAAACGGACCGAGCCTAAACGGGCGGGCTTAAACGGACCGGTTCAATTTTTTCTTCAAATTTTTACATATAAAGTCTATCTATTTAACTGGGTAAACGGACCGGACTCATTTTGACAGTCCTACCTGTGGTTATCTACCTGTGATAAAAGATAAAGTTTGAATGTCTCAAAAGTTAACAAAAACACGCGTGGTTATTGTACAACTCATTTTCATGCCAAAAGAATTAACTTTAGGATTTTCAAATGATAGCCAAACAAAAACGAACAGGTAAAAGATAAATAACATAGAACAATACTTATATTAAGCTTCTTATATTTTTTCATCTAATTCTTTAATCAAACAAATATACGGGATTTTTTTAAATGAGTAACTTAACCGTTAAAAATGTCCATTTACTCTCAAAATTAAAATGAATATTCTCGTATAATACATAACCTTATCATGTCTTAATCTTTATTATTAATTAAGTATATGGAACTTATTTTGGAATCCACAAGTAAACATAATTAATGATAAAGATTTATAGGTCATATAAAAATCTCATATAAAAGCATTCACCCCCCCTAAAAAAAAATATGTCATTATTTAATTGAAAAATTAGTCAAAATAGATAAAGAACTGTCGTCTTTTCCAACTGACATAACATGTTCCCTGCCCAGCCTAGATGAAATGTAAACATAAAACCAGTAAATGATGATTTATGAATCAACCTTAATTTTTTTTTAACAATCCCTGTAAATGATTCCCGATAATCTCCTTCTGTGGAACCAGATCAAGCATCAGTCAAAAGAAAGCATGTGGAAGAGCATATTCCACACACACACACACACTGTTATCAAACTACTATCAAAGGTAGCTGCTTAAAGTGTTTGATTTGATATGTAGTATGTAATCTTGCTTTCTTACCACCTATTCTGCAATATATATAAACCTAGGGGTAGGTTCCTTGTTGCATAGAAATTTGCAACCACAGCAACTTTTTTTTTTCTCCTTGTGAAGGAGAAGGAAGTGGTAGGGGGGGGGGTCTAGAGTTGCATAGCTGAAATGAAGAGTTGTGATGAATGGAAACCTTTTCTAGTAATGATAGCAATTGATTTTTCTACCACCATAGTGAACATCCTTCTCAAGAAAGTCCTTGAAGAAGGGATGGACCACTTGGTTTTCATCACATACCGGCTGTCAATTTCCACCATTTTCTTAGTCCCAATCAGCTACTTTTGGGAAAGGTAGGAGGCACCCTGAATTGCTAGGTTTGGTAATCTTTCTATTTTTAATGCGTCTTTTGATGTTGGTAGCATGCTCATAGCCTAGGTTGCAATGATGAATGCACTTTGAAGTCACCCCACCTAACCTCAACCTTTTTCATTGCCTTAGGCTCAAGAATGTTTAGCTATTAATGAAGACATGGGAAATTTGAGAACTAGTAACATTATTTTTCTATGCAGAAATGGAAGGCCAAGGCTCACATTCCAAATTTTGTGTTACCTTTTCTTCAGTGCCATTGTTGGGTTAGTCAGAAAAATACAATCTTTCTCTCAGTGGTTCCATTCCTCATTTGTCTCCTTTTATTTCAAATTGTGTGTTATGGTCAATCCTTGATTGCAGGAAAAGACATAATGAATACTTTCTTGTAGGGCATCGGTCACACAATACTTCTTCCTTCTGGGGATACAATACACCTCTGCTACCTTTGCTTGTGCCTTTGTCAATATGGTACCTGTCATCACATTCATCATGGCATTACCATTTGGGTATGTATGAAACTATGCATATCTCTAGATCACATGTATTTTTCCTAAATATTTTTTTTGTAATAAGTACCCCTCCACCTATAAATATCTTGATTCTACTGCAGATTAGAGACTGTGAACATTAAATGCAACAGTGGGAAAGCCAAGATAATTGGCACATTTGTGTGCATAGGAGGGGCATTGCTGCTGACACTTTACAAGGGAAAGCCCTTGTTTGATTCTTCTCACTATGATACCGTGGCTCCAGCAGCATCAGCAATGAATCAATCCTCTCCTGCTAGAATTGCAGAGAAATGGACCATTGGTGTGATAGCTTTGATCCTGGGAACCCTCTTCTGGTCTTCCTGGTTCATTCTACAGTCAAACATAGGGAAGATATATCCGTGCCGGTATTCCAGCACAGCCATCATGTCCTTGTTCGGAGCCATTCAATCAGCTATCCTTGCCATGTCCACTGGCAGGAACCTCTCCATGTGGGTTCCCAGGGGATATATACAGATACTCTCTGTTCTGTATTCTGTAAGTACACTCTTCTCCAACATAGCTTCTGTTTTCTGTTTCTAAAAATGAAAAATATTAAAAGCATCTAACTTTCCGTGATGCTACACAGCCAGATTCGTTTGCCAGAAAAACCATTGCCAAACATATGTGGCTAATTTTGAGTGGAATAACAGAAATCATAGGTGTGAAAAGGAATATGAGGTTTCCGCCCTATGTCGTGTCACGGTACTTGGAGCATACAGGATTCTGGTCGCATAGCATTTTCCCATGCATTAGTAGAATAATATAAATCTTGGGTTGAGTAAAGGGTGTCAGTTAATTTAATTAATAGGCTCATATTTGTATAGACTATAATAATTTGGGAACTTGATATCAAAGTGAAATCTTGCATCTACAGGGAATGGTTGGATCAGGTTTGTGCTTTGTGGGGATGTCATGGTGTGTGAAGAAGAGGGGTCCTGTATTCACTGCAGCATTCAGCCCTCTTGTTCAGATAATGGCAGGCATGATTGATATCCCGGTCTTGCATGAGCAGCTCCATCTTGGAAGGTGAATTCCTCTATTCTACCACTTACGTAGAATCAATTATTCATATGTATTAATTAGTACTCACTCAAGCAAGGGACAAAAATGTAAAATGAAACAATCATATCCAATTTAGCTTTTACTCTATAAGACTACTATAAACTAAACATAAGAACCAGAAATTAAGAAAATATAAGCACCCTTTTAAATATGAATTTCTCCTCATCATTTGTTTATGTTGTAGTGTGATAGGATCCATAGTGGTGATGTTGGGATTATACATTCTTCTATGGGGTAAGAGCAAGGAGACGCAGAACCGCGTGACCAATTTAGTTGAAGAAGTTGGAGAAACAAAGGAGCAAGAGCCACCGCAATTGCAACAGCAGCAACGTACTATTGCTATCTCCATTGATTCACGGTGTCCCTGAAACCAAAGTTGCAGTTATACACTACAAACATTCTATTACCATCCAAGTCTTTGATTGTATTCACCGGATCAATACTTTGAAAGATCTAGTGTAATTTTTTGTGACAGTTTTTACATTTTCATCAACGTGGCTTCTTCTTGGAGTTAAAAAAAAGGTAGGTGAAATGAGAACAAGAGAATCCACAGTGAAAATGTTGAATGCCAACCAAACCTCAAAACAGTGTTAGTTGAACCTTAAAATAGTTGTTGCAGCTTGAAAGCCCCTAAAGATACACTTATTGGTCATCGATCTAGTCGATTGAACCATGAACTGCCGTGTTTTCTAAACTTTTTTTTACTGAAAAGGTTTTAAAACCGTTGGAAGAAGAACCATCCATTAGTTTCCTCAAGATTTAGCATCTTGGTTTCGTATGAAAAAATACACTGCTTATTTTTTTACTTTTTGTTTGGTCAGTAGGATTTTAAATTTTTAACTACTTAATTTTTTTTTATTAAGAAACAAATTCGTTAGGGCAATGTTTTTCTTACATTCATTACTCTTTTCTTTAATTTATTTTATGAGTTAATGTTTAACATTGTTCCCAAACTTTACACCAACTTAGTACTTGAGACCAAAAAAAAAATATTAGTCTTTAAGCTAAACAATCGTCAGACCTTTAGTCTTTTGCAGGGACTAATAAGTCTTTCTTTTATGTCAAGTTCAGAGACGAAGAGACTAATAAGTCTAACAAGTAACAATTGTCAAGTTCATAAACAAATGAGTCCTTCTTATTTGTTTTAGAAATTAAGTTGAATACATGTATACAATTTAGTAACAAAGTTAGACATTAACTCTTATTTTATTTTTCTCAAAAACATCATTATTTGAAGTTCAAGAATACTCGACTTAACCAAGTTTAAGAATATTCAATCCATTATGAGATTTAAGATCTTCAATCACTAAATGTTTTACACTTACAAAACTTAAATTCGAAATCTTCTTTAAAATAATCAAGTATCTTTTTAAAATTTTATTGACAACTATTAAGTCATTTTTATTTATTATTTACCCCTACTTTTTCACGAACAAATATTTAATTATTATGCATTTAAAAAAATATCAAAAAGTTGAATTTTGTTATAGATTTAAAAAAATTGAAAATAATTTTTTTTTAAAAAATGTTTCGTTTATCTTCAATTTCAAAAAAATTGAAACAATTTTTTTATGCAATTCAAATTAATTTTAAAAGTTATCCAAATGTATAAAAATATAAGAATTAACTTTTTCGTCAAAAAGTGATTTTTTTAAATAAACTAAAGCAAACACACTCACAACTGTGTTTGATATGAGAATTGATTTTTTCATGAATCCAATTTATTAGCTTTCTTAAGTGGTATAATGTACACTTTAAACTTGTTTTGACCTTGATAAAATGCCATCATTGAAGATTTGTTTTATTCTCATACGATAGATACTCTAAATCTCTGGTTGAGGACCGAAGAGATATCCATTGACTCTGCGTTGATTTTTGGATTAATATCCTATAATTTTTAAGATAAAAAAGAGAAAATTATGCTCACATTCTCACCATTCATTAAAATCAATGATCATATTAATAAAAAATTATTATGTAAATAAATAGTTAAAATGTGAACATAACTTTCTTATTGTTAAGAATATCTAATTTTTGTTCGTTCGAAGGAAAAATATAATTGGTAAGAAAATAGCGCGGTACTTCCTAAAAACCGGGTAACAAAATGAAAGCCCGAAACATATTTTGTTGGTCTGGAAAAAAAAAAAACATTACCGTACAAAACAAACAAACAAGAGAGAAAGTGGATAATTCCTTTTATAAATGATGATGTAAAAAAATATCATAAATCACATGAAGTACACACGGTTGATTATTCTCGAAGAATAAAAAAGGTGATAAAAATAAAATAATGATTAATGATGTACATTTTATGTAGGGTAAGGTTCTTTTGGTGTATAAAAGAATTTCTTGAGAAAGCGTGAGAACTCCCTCGCCTCTCTAGTTGTGCGTGCGAGTTTGGTCGCAGAGGGCAAGTTCAACGCACAGCTTCCATTTTTCCCAAACCCGTCGCGATTCCGTTCTTGCTCCACTTACATGCTATCACCCATTTTAGGTTCAGCGTAACCACCTCCACCTCCAGATTCTAAGCACGAATCGGCATCGATGGCGGAGGAGCAGGCAGCGGCGGCGGCGTCTAACCATAAGCCTCGGCGCCTGAAAGGTCACAAGGACTGCACCACCTCCTGCATTGCCTCACGTGACAGCCCACGTGTCATCGTCACCTCCGGCGAGGTTCTTTCTCTTTCTAACCGCTCCAATTACAAATAAAGTTTCCAACTTGTTACGCTCTTTCGTCAATCGGGTTTCTCTCTTGACTATGCGAGCTAAATTAGACCTGCTGTTAGGATTATAAGACTTATGCGTGTCACTGCAAACTAGGGTTCATAACGGTTCCTTTAATGTGCTATATCATATGACTAGTTGATCCTAAGTGAAATTTATCTGGTTACATGATGATGATGATGATGATGATGATGATGATGATGATGATGACATGGTAAACGAGGAAGGAAGTGACATGCCTAGAGCAGGGTGATGCTCAGGTTCAGGTCACTTCATCTCGGAATGGTGAGCCGTGTGGTTTGGTTTGGAAGTGGGAGACCCCCTCTCCATGGGAACTTCTCTTAAGGGACTTAATGGGGCAGGGCACCCTTCAGGGAAAAACCAGAAAAGTAGGATTGCTTAGCTGTACCCTCAGTTGCACAAAATTGGAAAACCTCGTACCAACTAACGTGGGATACGCGTTTCTTTGATATGCTTTTCGGCACTGCTGCAGCGCTAAGAAACTGTGTTTAAACTTGAGTGAAGTTTAAGCCACATTTAATGCCTTTGTCGTATGCGACAAGGACTTCCTATAAGAGGGATGCTGTTGAGGCAAAATAGGAGGGACAAATGAGAGGCAAGAAAGAAAAAGATCTTGTTGGAAAAGAGGCTCTGAGGGCACAAGTGCACACCCATTAGGGCACTTTGAAACACTTCATCCCTGTAGGAAAATCAAACACACTGAAAGGGAGACAAAAACTCTCCCCAAACTAGTCCAGTAAAAGTCATAGCCATAGAAATCTTAAAAGGTCAGAAAACCTAGGAACAAAGCCCTTACCTACATCACCCTGTGAAGGTCCCACTTTCTTCTTGGCTCAAACCATCGTGTTCATGGTTCTACAATGTCTCACAAGCTTACGAATCAACCAGATCAGTTTTCCTTGAATCACTCATTTTCTTGCTTTAATTTTAACCATTTTTTTTCTGATTTTACTCTTCGATGTTGTGTTTTTTCTCACAAAAAAAAAGGATGGTCGTGTTTGCTGGTTTGATATGCGCTGCAAAGACGCGGCGAGACTGATTATGGATGTTAGTACGGAACCCGTTACGTCATTATGTTTCAAGACCGGTGAGTCTTTTTAAATTACTCTGTTTTAATGCATATTTAAAGAAAATCGTTTTTTTAAGTGTAAGGAATCTTGATAATAAATGCTTTCTTTCAAACTGAAAAATGGTTCTTCTTTTGCTGAATGCAAAAGAGTTATGATTGGTGGTGCACCTTTTCATGTTTCCCTTCCATTGACTTTTTATGCATTGGTTGTGCTTACATCTATTGCAAACAATTGTTGCTTGAATCAGGGAATGAAGACATGATATATGCCTCCTCAGGAACAGAAATAAAGTGTTTTGATGTGAGACTGGTAAGCAGTTTATGGGCACCAAAGATGTTTGATTTCAGTGTTTTCTTTTTCCTTTTACAAGACTGTACACCATTCTATCCTTTTACTACTGCTTCTGTATATATATGTGAGGCCACATTTATTGCATTGTTTAGTTTCATGTTAAGGACATCTGCATAGGCATTCATGTTTTTTTATTATTCTTTGATCTTGATTATTCTTGTTCCACCTTAGTTATATAGATTGTTCAGAAAGATTGTTATACTGAGCCTCTGTATATTATGTTTTATTCTGAAGGCCGCAAAGGAATGGAAGCCACTGGAGAATTATAATTATAACAAAGACGAGATAAACAAGGTAAATAGTATGGCGTGTGTTCAAGTATATTGTTATGTGTTTACTAGATCTTGTTGAATGTTTCTTCTGTTTTCTTGGTATATGAAAATGAAAAGAAGTTTTATCACATATATCTGACCTATTTATCTTTTTTTTACGTTAACTGTCAACTGATAGGTAATGTTTTCTTTCCCATAGTTTTCCTCACCGATTTCATCCCTTTAAGCTGCATATTTTCCTATTAGCCGCTTGTATTCTATTTAAGATCAAATGGGAACTTCAAATCAACTGAGATTTAAAAGATAGAGAAATCAAATAAGTTGATTATGTTGAAAGAGAATGTTTGAGAGAATTGTGTGTGGGGGCTGTACACTTGATCTTTTCTTGATGGCTTGATTACAATCAATCAATGGAGTAATCAAGATGCTAATTAGGTGTAAACCAAATTTAAGAAGCTAACTTACGATATAGCATAATCACTAGCCAATCAACCTAATTGTAGTTGACAAAGGGCTAATATTATAAATATAAGTACTAATAATTGTTGCCTAGTGCACAAGCCCCATCTAGTGGGGTCTGGGGAGAGTAAATGTATGCATCCTTACCTCCGCAAGTGAAGAGGATGTTTCTAGTAAATATAAGTGCTAATATTCTCACAAATTGAATCTCATTTATTTTTACTTGGACCTAATTCTTCCTCAACCAATTTAGTAGAAGAGTTTGGACCTTAGATTCTTTAAGTGGTTTTCTCTTGCAAATATTTTTCAGTTTCTCTCTCATACTCCTAACCTTCAAAGGTTCTTCGTTGACAAACCTGTTTGATAATCCTTAGCTCCCTGTAAAGCCAAATGATTTGTTTGAACAAGTGGTGCTTAGCAGACTTAAGACAGATGAGTTGTGGCAGTTCGCAGGCCATACTTCAAACGTGCAGAACTAGTGCAGAAATATTAAGCGTGGTGTTTGTCTGAGATGTCTATGATGTTATCTTAGCTGTTTTGACTGAGATTTTGTAATTGCATCTGTTTAAGCTTTGGTGGTTTTAAACAGGCATATTAAGTTTGGTTCTGTGGCTTTCTTGACCTACACAGAACATCGAAATTGTCAAACTAGATTGCAGCACTATACCTGAACTTGTATTTGCTTGCACATTCTTCCATTCCACTGTAATATCAATTGATGTTTCTATCCTTGTATGGAGCTGTGCACTTCATTTGTTAAAAAATGGTGTGATGATTCAACTTTGTTCAGTTTTGCAGGTTGTATGCAACTCAAGGTCTGTATTTCTTGCTGCAGCAGATGATAGTGGTGAGGTGAAGGTATGCTTCATATTTATTCATGTTGTGCTCTTTGACTTCCTTGTGTTATATCACATCTATCGGCTGTTAAGAGAGTATCCTTTCCACTTATCATTTGTTAAAGTTACTAAAGCCTGCCATTTATAAGCTTGTACCTAATAGCTTAAGCTTCTGAGATAATTAGTCCTTCATATGGTATATGTGTCAATAACCAAGTGGGTACATGTTCAATCCTTGCTGCCTCGTTTATTTATATTAAGTTGAATTTCATCACAAGGTAAAGTGAGTCTAGCCATTGTACATACTTCTACCCCAACGGTCTCACGTGAGGGGATGGGTTAGAGAATCAGAGATTAAAAAATATAAAATGATTGGAGCTTCGACCAGAATTACAAGAAAAATAGCATAGAAATAGCTAGATATTTTCTATTTTAATCCCAGAGTAAAATCAAGAGTAGTGGACCATCTGATGTGTAAAACAGAAGAAAATGTACTGAATCAAAGAAAGAAAAACATGCAGATAACCCTGGCAGTTTGAGAGTACGTTTTCTCCCTCCAATTCCCGCACCCTCCCCTTTCCTACTTTCTCCTCCTTCTTTCTTCTTCTTATCCTTGTTGACCCTTACAGATTCTTTTCCTTTTGTCCGACCACCCTGTCTATTGTGCAGGTGGTTGCTTGGAGTCCCATTGTTGTTTCCTCCGCTCACGTCAGGTGTCAATCCAATGCTACACACCTTCCCTTTTATTTAGATAGTTTGTCTTGGCAATAGTAGGTGTTCTAACTTAAAGCCATTCATAAGCCTCCACCAAATAGCTTAAGCTTTATGGGATAATTGGTCCTTGATGTCTTGCTTGCTGAAAATATATTCTTTGCTAGATCTCACTACTTTGATTGCTGGGAGCATGACCCTCTCCTTTGGACGCCATCAATTTCTTTGTTTACCTTTGGCGATATTAACCCAGTTTTGTAACTTCCTAGTAATACTGATCTACTCTCTTATAGAAAACTGCAAGCCCGGATTGTATTCTAAAAGCTTCAGTACACACCACAAAACATGGAAACACAATATTATTTAAAAACTGATTTGTGTCTTTTCCTGTCCAATGTGATATATTCTTCGTTGTTTTGTATGCACATCTAATTTTCCCATTTCTTTGTAACTTTAGAAAAGCCAAGTCATTGTTTAAGTATGGTGCATTTCATTTTCTTTATTATTGATTGAAAATTTCTTTGACAGATAATTGACATTCGGCAGCAATGCTTGTACAAAACACTACGAGCTGGTCATACATCTGTATCCTTCTTGCTTGTTAGCTGTGGTTCATTACATGGCTGCTAACTGTATAGATCAGGAGTTTTATGTCAACCCACTATATTCCATCACTCTTTTCTTTCCCTCCTATTATATTGTTCTTCTATAATTAATATATCTTGATTTTGTCATTTTTTGTTTCACCTTGACCTCGTGTGGTAGATCTGTAACGCTGTGCAATTCCTTCCTTGGAGATCTTATGAAGGTCTATATATGGTCTTGCTTATTATTTCTATATGAAGCAATCTATCTCTCTTCCCCCCTTTCATACTACAATTTCTGGTTTTTGACTTTTACTTGGGAAAGTTGACTCCTAATTTTTGTTCTTTCCCAGTAATTAGTGGAGGTCTTGATTCATTGCTTTTGGTGTGGGACTTCTCCAAAGGGCGCCCATACAAACTTGTGGATTTTGGTATATTTTTCCATATAATTTTGACTGTCTTTATTAATTTTAGTTTTGCATGAAATAACTTGACCTATCTAAATTGAGCCTTCTTTCATTTTAGTAATTTGGCATTTGCAATGACATAAGTCCTCACTCCACAGTGCATTACTCATTTGTTGAATACATACAGCAAAATAAGAGAGCTAATGTATAATGGCTGTTTTTAATTCTGTTCATGGCTTTGCAGTTTACCGTTAACCATGATTCTACAGAAGTTAAAAATTAAAGATTAGGCTATTTAAAAATATTTCAAAATTAAGTAAAATTGAAATTCTGGTTGGTGACTAGTGCAAGTCACAAACGAGTAGGTTTCTGAAGTCGCAAACAACTAACTAAACTGGCAGCTAGTAGTTTTGTTGATCTTTTTTCACAGTTAAATTCTATATTCTATGTGTTGGCCTTTACTTTTCTTTACTCATGCATGCATTCATAAACTCAATGATATAATAATAAAAAAAGGTGAAAGAAAAACTACTCACTTTTTGTGTCCCTTCGCAGGTTTACCTGATGTTAATAGTAGTGGCACTGGCCAATGTGTGAATCCTGCTTTTATTTTTGCAATAGCTGTTCCAGAAGTCGACATGCTAGATACATTAGACAAGACATGTGCTGTTGCAAGGGGTGATGGAGTTATTAATGTGATTAATGTTGAATCAGAAATTGCTGCTAATAGGTCAAAAAGCTCCTCGAATTCACGAAAGGGATCTAAATCAAGATCAAAAGATGGTAGTTCAACTAGTAATATGGATGCAGGTCAAAATGAAAATAGGATGTTGCATTTGGATTACACTTTGGGTGGCCATACTGCAGCTGTTTCTTGCGTGTAAGCCAATACTTAATCTGCAATTAATAACTGTAAGACAAAATTCACTTGTTCCCTAACTCACGTGTAACTCAGGGAATTTTCGATATTTGGGGAAAGAGGGAAGTTATTAATATCCGGAGGAAATGATCAGTTGGTGAAGGTATGGAATTGGTCCAGTTATCGTGATGCTGGGTTAAGTGACAGCAACAATGATATCCAACCTTTGAACATCAATGTAGCCCACAAAGTAAGTTTCTACCACACTTACCTTTGAACTTTTGGATGCTGGTTATTTGTTCTTCTGCCAAATATGCCTATTATGCTTTAACTTTGCAGGTCAATTGGCTGTGTACCACCCCAGCAGATACCGACAACCTTGTTGTGTGTGACACATCTAAAGTAGTAAAGGTCTATTCAATAACATAGTTTTAAGCTGAATCGAAGTTAGCTTTTGGAATGAGTTTTACTGGACAGCAATCAAAAACCTACAACGACAGTTCGCAGTTATGTTCCTTTTGCTCGGAAGATCATGCTCCTGGGCAGGAAAAGGCATAAAAGCACATGTTTAGTCTAGGTGTACCTGCTTGACCTGCTTAGGTTCTTGCTCTGGGGTTGTCTCGCTGATTCAATGACCTATAGGACCTGTTAAATGTGAGCTATACATGCTCGTTGAAATGCTCCAGTTCATGTCATGTACATTGTTCACTTCTAATTTATTTATAGGGATTGGTCCAATATCTGCGCAAGAAACACATTATGCTTGTGGATCCTATAAAATACCAAATTGGTGTGTAGGAAAGTATAAACATGTGATGTAAAAGGAAATGACGTGCCGATATAATTTCTGGCATCCATAGTTTTTAGGAGAAATAGCATTTTTGATAGACACGTACATCTATGTGGCATGATCTGACGCTCAAGCAACTTAGAATTGAAACGTATATTTCGCTAGCAACATACCAACCGATATACAGCTTTACTTGAGGCTGAACAGTAAGTACTATCATCAGCTGAGGTCTGCGGAAGCCATTAGGATTAGTTTAGTGAGGATGGATTTTGGTAATATGCATGGAGTTTTAAGTTTAAATTTCATTGCGATTACATATAAAATGGAAAAAGCTGAGTTTTGTAACTATGAGGATATTTATCATGCATGGAACCAATTCACAATAAATTATGAAAATGACAGTCCTCCTTTTTATTGGTATTTCAAACATTATGTAGTTTGAATAAGATTTAAATATAGAATCTCATACATATTATCTTAATCTCTCATCATTAAATTAATTCTAGTGACTTGAAAATGCCGGAATATTTATAATTGACCATGTTGCCATAATCTGTTATTTTTGCAATATGAGATCACTCTTTAAATATAATATTTTAAAAATTAAGCAATCGGTTTGCTAGTTAAAGAAGTACCCCGCGCAACTGTCAACTGAAGCCAGCCTTATATTATTTCCATCAAGAAAACGGACGTTGCTTCTCATCTCTCATTTTCTGTTAAGAGACTCTGTGTGCCACTGAAACAATGAGGACAACACCTCAACCTCCAAAAAGAACTCACCACCACCATGCACACACCCTTTGCACCCCTGCACACTTATGTTCCATCCTCCCAAAATGTAAGCTTCAACGGCTTTATGCTCTTCCATATATAAAACCTGTGAGGGCACAGATTGAGAAGCAAAGGGTCAGAGAGATATACTGAAACTGAATGGCCCTTGAACCAAACATGGTGCAGTCTGATGCTCCCCAGTGCAACGTTTGTGGGGAACAAGTTGTGCTTAATGAAAATGGGCAAGTTTTTGTGGCATGTCATGAATGCAGTTTCCCAATTTGCAAGGCTTGTTTTGAGAATGAAATCAGTGAGGGCCATAGGGCCTGCTTGAGGTGTGGCACTCCCTATCAAGGTAAGTAACCCTTTAATCTATGCATCATATAAGTGGAGAGTTTTATTGTGTGTTTTTCTATGAGATTTGTAATTCGGCTTAGAGAAATTTTAAGGTATGTTTTTCCTTAAATATCATAGTTCCTAAGGCGTGTTTCA
The DNA here is from genome assembly GCA_003254905.1 of Nissolia schottii. Classification (NCBI taxonomy): domain Eukaryota; kingdom Viridiplantae; phylum Streptophyta; class Magnoliopsida; order Fabales; family Fabaceae; genus Nissolia; species Nissolia schottii. Next base: position 86,186 of record QANU01114261.1, on the reverse strand, counting down.
TTTTGTACATTTCATAGAGAGAACAAAGGATGATGATGATGAATATGATGATGTCATAAAGGTTCCTGAAAATGAGTCCACAATGGCTTTCCAGCCTAGTAGTTCTCAGGTAATGAGTAAACAGATATTAGTAGAAGAGAAACTAGTAATTAGTCTGAAGTTATTATTTGTAAATTTGGTCACATTTGCACTTACAACCACACCACTTAATTTTGCAGGATGTCGGACTCCATGCTAGACATGCCAGTTCAGTCTCTGCAGTGGAAAGTGGTAAATGAGAGAGACGTCTAGTACAATTTCTTTAGTAATAATCCTTGATCATCACAATATGGTTTTCTTGTAGAGATAATTGAAGAATCTGGGAATTCATTCTGGAAAAATAAGGTGAAAAGCTGGAAGGGAAAGGATGGAAAGGTAAAGAAGAAAAAAGCTGCACCTAAGGATGAAAATGAGGCCCCAATTCCACCAGAGCAGCACATGGAAGACATACGGCGGTGAGTTCAATGAGACATGAAATTGCTATAAACCATGCTCGCTCATTGATATTAAATCTGTCATAAGTAGTATAATTCATATGGCGATGTGTTTTGCAGGCCCACAGAGGCTGCTGCTGAGCCACTTTCAGTACTTGTTCCGATATCAAAATCCAAACTCACACCATACAGAATTGTGATAATCATGCGACTCATAATCTTGGGTCTTTTCTTCCATTACCGAGTTACAAATCCTGTCGAAAGCGCTTTTCCTCTGTGGTTGACATCTATTATCTGTGAGATCTGGTTTGCATTTTCTTGGGTGTTAGATCAGTTCCCAAAATGGTATCCTGTCAATAGGCAAACTTTTATTGAAAACCTGTCCGCAAGGTAAATGCATAAAGTTGTAAAATATTTTGACACATTGCGATATGATGTGAACTCTGAATCAAAATAAAATCCATACAATAAAGTAATGTTTTAAGTTAAATGTGAGAATTGATACCGAGTCTATAATGCCAATGCCAGGTTTGAAAGAGAGGGTGAACCCTCTGGGCTTGCTGCTGTTGATTTCTTTGTCAGTACAGTTGATCCTATGAAAGAACCACCATTGATCACAGCTAATACAGTACTTTCCATCCTTGCCGTGGACTACCCGGTAGACAAAGTATCCTGTTATGTGTCGGATGATGGTGCTGCAATGCTCACATTTGAGTCTCTGGTGGAGACTGCTGACTTTGCAAGAAAGTGGGTGCCGTTTTGCAAAAAGTTTTCAATCGAGCCGCGAGCACCCGAGTATTACTTCTCTCAGAAGATTGACTACCTGAAGGACAAAGTGCAACCTTCTTTTGTGAAGGAACGTAGAGCAATGAAGGTAAGCATCTGACTTCAAAGAAGGAACGTACACCTTTGGTACTTCAAATATATCTGGCTGATTGAGTATCTTCATGTTTTCCTTTCAATTCTGTCACAGAGAGAATACGAAGAGTATAAAGTACGAGTTAATGCTTTGGTATCAAAGGCTCAGAAAACGCCAGAGGAAGGATGGACTATGCAAGATGGAACACCTTGGCCGGGAAATAACTCACGTGATCACCCTGGCATGATTCAGGTAATAGAATCTCAATGTTAACAATGGCAGGGGTAAAGAACACATTATAAAGAAGTGATTCTGTGCGAAAAACTCTCTGTTCATTACATTTATTAGTTTTATTAAGCTGTACCTTTATTTGCTTCTCATGGGCTGCCTCACTCTTTTCAAAACCAAGCAAAATTTCTGTGTGCCATTTCCAGGTTTTCCTAGGACAAAGCGGTGCCCGTGACATAGAAGGAAATGAACTTCCCAGGCTGGTTTACGTTTCCAGAGAGAAAAGACCAGGTTACCAACACCACAAGAAAGCAGGTGCTGAAAATGCACTGGTATGGGGGATAGATACCACAATAGCATTTCTATTTCACATAAGGTCATTGACATTCTATAAGGCTTGATGTTTGTTTGGATTTATGCAGGTGAGGGTGTCTGCAGTTCTCACCAATGCTCCCTTCATTCTCAATCTTGACTGTGATCATTATGTTAACAACAGCAAGGCAGTTCGGGAAGCAATGTGTTTCCTCATGGACCCAGAAGTTGGTAGAGATGTGTGTTATGTGCAGTTCCCCCAAAGATTTGATGGTATTGATCGCAGTGATCGATATGCCAATCGCAACACAGTTTTCTTTGACGTAAGTTTATAGAAAAACAAAGAGCTTTCCTCCCTCGACTATACCAAAAAATGCCATCTCCTTATGTGGTAGAAAATTCAAACTCTTAAGTACTTGCAGAACTGCACTTAGCAACGAGTTGAAAAAGCTTTGATTTTCTGTGTTTTAAGAGTCCAAATCCTTTTCATTTTAGCAGCTTTGTTGTCCACTTTGCCTCAATATTGTTAACAATATTAATACAGTGATTTCTGTAGAGTGTGCATTCAGTGCAGTAACTTCTTCACAACTCTTGCTGTTGTTTCCAACGTTCATCCCCATTTAATGATCTACTGATCATCCATTTCAGGTTAACATGAAAGGACTTGATGGAATTCAAGGACCAGTATATGTGGGGACTGGATGTGTTTTCAATAGGCAAGCACTTTATGGTTACAACCCACCATCTATTGCCAACTTACCAAGATCTTCATCATGCTGTTGCTGCCCCTCAAAGTCAAACAAAGATCTCTCGGATGCTTATAGAGATGCAAAGAGGGAAGAACTTGGAGCTGCCCTCGCTAATCTCAAGGAGATGGACAGTAAGCCGATATAATTATGTCAATCAGTTTTAGGGAAGCATATAGCAGAATCTTCTTTGTGCAATATTCTTCTGTTTGTTTTTTTTTTCCTTCTTGCAGATTACAATGAGCATGAGATGTCAATGCTAATTTCACAAATGAGCTTTGAGAAAACTTTTGGCTTGTCTAGTGTCTTCATTGAATCTACACTAATGGAGAATGGAGGGGTGCCTGAATCTGCTGATCCTTCGATACTTATCAAGGAAGCCGTTCATGTAATTAGCTGTGGATATGAAGAGAAGACTGAATGGGGAAAAGAGGTTTGGCTTCAATGTTAATAATAATCTTGTACAAAGTCCATCTTCAGATTCTCAGTTNGTATTGATTAATTAAAATATCTTGGTGTGTTTTCAGATTGGATGGATTTATGGTTCAGTGACTGAGGATATCTTAACGGGGTTCAAGATGCAGTGCCGAGGATGGAGGTCAATTTACTGCATGCCCTTGAGGCCTGCATTCAAAGGGTCAGCACCTATCAACCTCTCCGATCGGTTGCACCAAGTCCTTCGGTGGGCTCTTGGATCAATCGAAATCTTCCTAAGTAGGCATTGCCCCCTCTGGTATGGAGTTGCAGGAGGCCGTCTCAAATGGCTGCAGAGGATGGCGTATATAAACACCATTGTCTACCCATTTACATCCCTTCCTCTCATTGCTTATTGTACTTTGCCAGCAATTTGCCTTCTCACGGGAAAATTCATCATACCAACGGTAATTACCTCGCATTTATTTATTATTGATGTGACGGGTTTTGATCCTCTAAAGTAAATACTGAGGCCTCGCGTCATTATATTGTTGTTTACAATTTGAGACAGCTTTCCAACGTTGCAAGTGTTCTGTTTCTTGGACTTTTCCTGTCCATCATAGTGACGAGCGTGCTGGAGCTGCGATGGAGTGGCGTTAGCATCGAAGACTTGTGGCGCAATGAGCAGTTCTGGGTGATAGGAGGCGTCTCGGCACATCTGTTTGCTGTCTTCCAAGGATTCCTCAAGATGTTGGCCGGTGTTGATACCAACTTCACTGTCACAGCCAAGGCGGCAGAGGACACCGAGTTTGGTGAGCTCTACATCGTCAAGTGGACAACACTCTTGATTCCCCCAACAACCCTCATCATCATTAACATGGTTGGCGTTGTTGCTGGATTCTCTGATGCACTCAATGGAGGGTATGAGTCCTGGGGACCACTCTTTGGCAAGGTTTTCTTCGCCTTCTGGGTCATTTTTCATCTCTACCCTTTCCTCAAGGGTCTCATGGGCCGCCAGAACCGCACTCCAACTCTCGTTGTTCTCTGGTCAATATTGCTGGCCTCTGTCTTCTCTATTATTTGGGTCAAGATAGATCCATTTGTCAGCAAAGTTGACACTGAAACCATTGCTGATACATGCGTTGCTATAGACTGTTAAACGTGTTAAGCCACTACGTACTTGGATATGCTTTACCATAAAAGTTCTTTAAAACCACATGTAATTGATGAAAATATATCATATATATATGGCATGATGATCAGTTATTTGTTGGATCGGACAAGTTTTGTGTGCAAGTATCAATCATGCATGGTTGATGCACTCCATTGACGCTTGTAGACAAAAAGAGACAGAAAAACGTCAATTAAAAGGATGCCATACATTGTTGACGTGGTGCCAAGGGTTTCTTAAAAGAAAATATATATTACAGTGCTTTTTCTTTTGAACTAACGAAACGTAAGAATGAGGAAACCAAAAAATGCTACTATTTTTTTTAAGAGAAATACAAGAAATAGAATAAATATAATAATGAGAGAAATTGCTGCTACATGATGTGCTCGAGCATTTACAACTAACTTCACAAACTTGTTAAACACACCACGTTGAGATATATTTAATCATATAAGTTATAATTAAATACATTAAAAAAAAAAACAAACCATAACTTCACAGCGAAAATGAACTGCCCCTCTGGTTTGTTTTTCCAATTTTGTTGACATGATAATGAAGTCTAGTTATCAATCTTGAGAGAATGATAAAAAGGTACACCTTAGAATAGTTTAAAGAGAGAGTCATCAAAGGTTGAGCCAAAAGAAGTGAACATGTCAGAGGGGAACCCAAAGGAAGAGCTGGATCCCACTACCACAATTCTACAAAACATAGTAATCTAGTCAAAAAAATTACCCTTATTACAACAAAGATGGTTATTGTATGGGTATTTCTTTTGCCTCCCCATATTTTTAGCACTAACAGATATCACTTTCACAAATTTGAAGAAAACGTTATTCATTGCATTGTATCAAAGAAACTGCAGACAAACAGAAATCAGCTAATTTTTTGAAAAATCATATTGCATTTAAATATATTTTGTCATAGATTTAGTTATATTGTTAAAAGTGTGGATGCTTAATTGCTATCAAATAATGGCATGCTTAATAAGTATTTTGCCCCCTATTCTTACCCCTTACCTCAAGCGTCATTCCAACCTATAAAACCTTACTCATTACTCCATTAATTGATTGTGCTTTGCTTAATTGAAAGACTCTAGGATGGCAATGTAGGTAAACTCACATACCTGCATCTTTGGTTCATTAATCATACACACAACTTCAACAGGATAAACAAGTGCACAAACATCAATGTATCAGGTTACTATATAATTTAACCTGTTGCAATAACAGCATCACAATTGTATTTTTATATGAAAAAAATACACACACATACATATTCTTTTGTTATTGACAAATCATAAGAGTAATTTTTTTATTTTCTTCGTTATGACCGTTGTTCTTATAAATTATATTTCCAAATGTAATGGAAACAAACAAACGTACTCCCACAACTGTCATAGACTCACATAGCACAGGTCCCTATCCTTCTCTCCCTCTCTCTCTCTCTCTCTCTCTCTCTCTGCAATCTGTACCAAACCTGATTCTCCATTCCCATACCCAATACTACTTTAACATCCAAACACTTCCTTGACCCTTCCACACTTCATCTCACTTCCCCCCCTCTCTCTCTCTCTATTTGTTCTGACTTGTGCACGTGTTCTGACCACTGAACAATGAAGCCAACAGTTCCACCTCCATTATTTCTCATTCTCCTCTTCCTCCTCTCCCCCACCATTGTCATCTCAGTCTCTAAACCTCTCCCTCCCACACCTTCACCCACATCCTCCCCATCACTCAAGCCACCATCACCCACATCTTCCCCATCATCAACACCATCTTCCTCTTCTTCCTCACCACTAGACCCAAGCCAACTAAAAGCCCTTGAGTCCCTCAACATCCCAACCACAAAGAACCCATGCTCCCAACCATCCTTCCACAATGCCACAATCTGCGACTCCTCAAGCCCCTTCCGCCACGTCATCTCCCTCACCCTCTCAAACTGCTCCCCTTCCCTCTCTGTCTCCTCCACCGCCCTCAAGTCCCTCTCAACCACCCTCCAAACCCTCCACCTCCACAACTGCCCCAGCCTCCACCGGATCTCCGGCGTGGGCCTCTCCCGCCTCCGGAACCTCACCGATCTCACTCTCTCCAACGTCCAAGTTAAGGCCTCTGGCCCCTACGTTGTCCTTGCCCACATGACAAAGCTCAAAACTTTAACCATTTCCAATGCTAACCTCACTGGTTTTCTTCCAAGGCACCTCCATTCCAACCTTACCCACATCGATTTGTCCAGTAACCAGCTAAAAGGAAACATACCCACTTCCATTACCATGCTCGACAGCCTCGAAAATTTGAACCTTTCTTCCAATGGGCTCAAAGGGGAGATACCCTCTTCCATTGGGGACTTGATTTCGCTTAAAAATCTCTCCTTGGCCTCGAATTCGTTCTCTGGGTCCATCCCTGATTCCATGTCTGCAATACCCGGGTTGGTTCACGTGGATCTGAGTTCAAACCAGCTCAATGGGTCTATTCCAAAGTTCATGTTAGAGATTAAGAGTCTCAAGTACTTGAATCTGGAGAACAACGACCTTCGTGGGGTTGTGCCTTTCAACTTGACTTTCATGAAGAGGTTGGAGGTGTTGAAGGTTGGTGGGAACAGTAACTTGTGCTATAACCACTCTGTTCTGTCCTCAAAATTGAAGCTTGGGATTGCTCCTTGTGATAAGTATGGGATGCCCATGTCTCCTCCACCTGCAAAGGACGATGCTTCTTCTTCTGCAGATGACAGTAGTGATTCTGATTATGATGACAGTGATGATGGTGGAAGCAGAAGGAAGGACCATCATCATGGGCCAAACAAGCTGGTTCTTGGTGTGGCAATTGCTCTTTCTTCCATTGTCTTTCTGATTGTTTTCCTGATCTTGTGCTCCAAGTGCTGTCGGTGATGGGGAAATTTTGATTTATGGGTTTAATGATTTTAGGTTAGGAGAATTGATTATTTATTTGAGTTGTTGCTTTTGCGTATAATTTATTGATTGATTATACAATGTTTTACATTTACCAAAATAGCAGCGGGGGAGAAATCAAAAGGAAGGTGATCGCCTAAAACAAAGAAAATGAAAAAAGAAAAAAAAATGTTAATTTATTTTGGGGTTAATGGTGGCGTCCAATAGAAATAGGAAAGTAGAATCATTAAATTGATGTTCAATATGTTCCTTTTTTGGCTGTTTCAATCAACTGCTTGTGCAGTGCAATGAGTTGCACATGTGGAATACTAGGCTTCGGCTTTGGCAATTTATTTTTAAGGGATAGTGATATATGAGTAGGTTGAGGTGGTTTATGTGGCATCCAGAAAGATTACTAACTCAACTTGGCCTATAAGCATTTATTTCTAATGCTTTTCAATTTCATTGGTCCCGCCGCTCTGCTGACCCAATGAGCCTCAATTAGTCTTTTGCTTATCACATTTAATCATTTCTCTTACTTTGGAGTAAAGAACAATAATGTCTCGGTTAAAAAAAGTAGAGAATAATAATGTATGAATGTGGTCTAGTTCTGGTACAGTTATAGCCCATGCTGATTTTATTGTAGATAGTTGGACATGAGCTGTCTGTCTTGCATCGACTAAGTACCTAATTTAACAACTGAGAATAGTTTTCATTCTCAAATTAGCTTGGAATACTAAAATATTCGTGACCCACCATGTGCCAATTTTCCTGATAATACCAGCAATTTGCACATGCTAATTACATTTTTGTATCGTCGCAAAGTTAGACAACGGAGAAGAAAAAGCGGGACAATTGGTAAGCATGAACAAGGATAATATATTTCACGATGTCATTTTTCTTCTGAACATGAGTCCTAATATGAGGGTGTTTTTACTCTAACGTTAGGACATGGTCATTATTTATTATGATATTTGCAAATCGATAGTTTGTGTTTATTATAGCGTAGCATTATTCTTGTGATTTCCATTACCCGACTGATGATACCTGCATCAGTTGCAATTTCAAGCACAGTGCCAGCAAGAGCCATACTAAGGACAATATTATGATAGCAGAGAACCTACAATTGACAAAGTTGCAATATCAATGGCTTAAGTTCTCATCGACTACATTAATTGACATATATCTGAACTTGTGGATGCAGCTTTCTCTAATTAAGTTCTGCTGGAACACAAGTTTCGATTTATTTATTTTTAACCTATAATAAAATGTGTGGTCAGTGGGTGGGAGTAGATTGGTAGTTGCGTGGGCAAGGCATGTAGATTAAGTCAGTACTGTTAGCAGTTTTCAACATGCATTTGCTATCGCCAAACAAAGTACTACGATGAAATTATTGCAATTATAGATAGGCCTAAATAGACCACGTCTATGTAGTACAAGAATGTTTGAGGGAAAGTGAGGAGGTGGTTCTATAGGGAGTCTAAAAAATGAGCCATGGTTTAAGGGCTCAGCTTGAATGAATGAAAATCTATTCCTAACATTAAGCCACGGCTATACTGTACATGCGCACCGACAATTACACAGCTAAAATTGCTTCTCTTAACCACTCCTTCCATTACCTGTAAAAGCACTCGGTATCCCCAATGCGAATTAATCCCTCATTACCTTCTCAACCGCTTCAACATGAACCCACATAATGTTTGATTCACTTCACCTATCTTCAATAACCTTCCTCTCCACAGTGGTAGAATATTTTGTTTCCACCATACCAAAGAAAAGTGGTTATTTTCCAAACAGGAAGCCACAAATGGTCAAGGACCCACACAAAGTGGCTAGATGAGTGCAAAATATAGAACATTCAATTCATAAAGCCAAGAGCATCATATTGATATTGTTGCAAAAAATAAATGATTTGTGGGGGTAAGAGAGCATAAAACAGCTCATATGACCTGCTTGCATTAATATTCAAAAAATTAAAGCTATTAGTTCAAGAAATATAAAATTGCAATAACCAAAACTTGCAAACTAGTCTTACAATTACCCAATCTAAACAACATTCTGTGACTTGTTTAGAATCACACCTTCGTATTTCACCTGGAACCACTTCATGGCATCCTCCTTTGTGACATGGTGTTGGATACCAACAGTAGCCTTGCACCTATGTCGGCGTCCAACACGATAACCAGGGCGCTCCAGAACAACATAGAAGTCTATTCCATAAATACCAGTTGACGGATCATACCTGAAGCAGAACAAATGCTCACCATAAATAGAAAAGCATTTTGATTATTACTTATCACTTGAATTTTAAATGATGTACAGAAACAGCATAGAATTAAAGGAGAAGAAACCAAATTCAGTCAAAATAGACAAAAGCGTTGTTACAAAACTAAACAGTTAATTTAACCTTGTAAAATTTAAGAGCAAAATTACAAATTCAGTTAATCAAATTCAAAAAATCATGACTGTAATAAAACATTCATTAATCATTATGATGAACAATTCAGCGAAGCGCATGCAAATCATCAACAAGCAATTGGACAAGCGGTAAGCATCTTGGTCCCCCATAAGGATGAGGATACAAGTTAAATTCCTGGGAAGCGCACTTGATGGGAGGAGGAGTAACCGTTAATGTTCCATCCCCCGAAATTGCAAGAGCAAGGTCTCCCACAATTTTTGTTATAAAAAAAAGCGCATGCAAATCACTATCCACCAGTGCATCAACACTTGCGAATTAGCTACAGCCAAGCCTACACTTGTTACTTGTTAGCACTAAGAACTGTCATGTCTGGGATAGATAGATTAGGTTATAAATAACATTTTTAAAAAAAAATATATACACATCTGAATGCAGAATTTAATACATTTAATTTAATAACAACTTCACATTGCACCAAAGAATTATAAAAAGTAAAAAACAAATAACATATTCATTTCAGCAAAACACATAACATCCTTTCTGCTTAGTTGATTCCCAAATCAATACGCTCCTGAATGCCAAAGCCAAAACACCCAGTGTCACTAAAGTTTCTTCGCAAAAGTTCATATTCCTTCACCTTCAAACCACTCTCCAACAGTTGCATGGCCATGTCACCTCTGACAGTGACATAGCATGCAATCTTTTCATTTCTTCTAATACTAAAGGAACGGACAGTGTATCTTGCTGTCAACACGAGGAAAAGTGCAAGAATCAGTCGGTGAACAACCCCAAATGTCTACAGAATGTGAGCATTTTACAGATTGCAGTTATAACTGGACCACTTTTTTTGAAGTTTTTGGGGATGGGGCCAAACGCAACATGTTTTTTTAATTCATTTGAGTTGGAAACTTGTGTAAAAGCAAAGACAATCACACAATAAATTAACGATTACTCTGCTATTGATGAATATAATAGTGTATTGCAGTTAGGCTTTCCTCTTCAGGAATAACCATTTATTCCATCATCATCATCGACCATGTAATGAGGGGAATATAACAAGAAAACAAATGGTTTATGGGCAATATGGAAAGTTCAAAATCCTGATTTGCTTTTGAAATTGAAATAGATTTCTTTTAATAAAATTTAGCAGTAAAGAATTTAAACCATTGTGTCTAGTAAAGGATTCATTTACAAATAACACGAGCAGAAAGGTGGAAAGCAACCAACCATTGTAGTTAACGAAGCAATCAAAGCAAAAAAATGACCTTAGGAAAATACTGGGGTCTGACCACTGAGCTGCTCCAGCACCTATATCATAACCCAAAAAAGAAAATGAGAGAAAATTTGAATAAAAGGTTTTAACAAAAAAAAAAAAAGAAGAAAGAGCAAACAAATATATAAAAAATTATACCTTGGCAGCCCTAGTGAGACGATCGCCACTCTCCCCAACGGAGATATTGAGGACGAGCTTCTGCACCTAAATTTTCCTCATGGGGTTCGACAGCTTCTTCTCTGAAGCCTGTTCTCCATGCGTTCAGAGCAAATTAGGGTTTAAATTCAAGAGAGAATTGAGAGAGATTAACAGAGGCGTACCATTGGAAATTGGAAATGGAATCTACGGAGAAGTTGCAAAGATGAGCAGCCGCAGAGAAGCAATGCGAAGTAGTAGGTACAAATCAATACGAGATGATCGATTGGCTAGGGTTTTGATACAACTTACTATTTGTGGGTTCTTAGCATCTATTTTTTTTTCAAAATATTAAGGTTACCTCCTAAACTTCATTTTTAATATTTAAAAGTTTTGTTAGTACGTGTTTTTGTCATATAATATATTATATTATAAAGACAAAATAACTTTTTCTTTAAAATAAATATAAAATAAAAATTAATTAAAAAAATAGAACTCAATTTCTCTAAAACTTTTTAGGTTGACATTTTTCTCTCATTCTAAATAGAACCTAGGGGTGTTCATAATCTAGTCCGACCCGCTAACTAGGACCGACCTGAAGCATTTAAGCCAAATTGGACCCAATTTAGAAAGAAACTCTAAAAAAATTGATTTTTATTCATATCGGGTTCGAATTTAGACCCGGCTCGACGGCCCATAGGCTATACTATTATGCATTTTTAATTTTTTTTCCTTCTCATCCCATTATGAGAAAATGAAAGGAATTAGATTCTTGCAATCTCATCCCATTATACATTCTAAAGTGATTTTAATTAATATCATTTAAATAATATTCATTTTATCATAATAACTTTTAAAATAAAAGTTGCTAAACATAAGTCACGTTAGCATGCCCACTTTTAATCAAATCAATTTTAACAAAATCAAGAGCACTTCGCAAATTCTAATTCAAAACACAAATTACGTATACATAGGGAATGCCGTAAAGGCATACACCGCAATGTGTGTATACTTCGGATGGTTTCAAGTAAATGCTTCGTCTTAATAGGCTTTTTCAAACGAAAGTCCATTCTAGCCTCTATGCTCACTTTGTCAGTGTTAGTTGTTAACGTAATGATAGGAATGCGAATACCATAGCGCTCCACCATCTTCCTTATCCGTTTTGGTCCGTTTTGGCCCGATCCAAACCCAAGTTTTAACTCGGTCTGAAGATGATTAGGTCTATTGGGTTTAGGGTCAGGTCCAAGTTTTTAAAATTGACCCGATCTAAATATGGGTTTAGGCATAGGCCAACCCGACCCATGAGCCCCTAATAGAACCTAATGTCCAAACTCCTTTGAACCTCATTCGACGGTTGTTTCTAATTTTTGTTGTTGTCAGTGCTACTGTTCTTGTTGTTATCCCTGTTTTGTCCTCAAAAAATTAGTTTTTCTTTTATTTTTATTTTAAAGGAACGACAATGTTGTCATTACGATCATCATGTGACAGACGTGTGTATTAACAGATCTTTTAGATGTTAAAAGTGACAAAAATATCTTATTTGCATTGTTTAGAAAGCTTAGAGGATTAAATTGCACATTTTACAACGGTAGTTATAAGGTTAAGTGTAACATACATAGTAAAATAAAATAAAATATTGTGTTTAAATTTGATCAATTGTTGATGTTTTTAATAGTTTGTATTTAAGGATTTAAATTGTTTTCATTTCATTAAAATAATAAAAAATTAATTATTAATTATGTAATTACAAGGCAGTCCTTTTATGATTAATTCTTTCAAATCATGCCACACAGTGTGAGATTAATAAAAAAAAATTGGAGAATTTCCTAAAAGTATTAACGTGTTAATAATATAAAAAGAACCATGTTATCTCCTGCATTATTATTATTATATAGAAAAACTAGTCAAAAAGATCAATGACTATTTTACAATTAATATCAACATAACTAGACTAAACTATTTCACTTGGCCTATAGAAAATGGTAACAAAAATTTTACTGGATGTTGGTTCCTTTCTTTTTGTGAATGTGGTTTGTAACTTAAGCCAATATGTATACTGATCTTGCTTTCTAATACTTTGGGGACTTTAAACTTCAAAAGGCTGTAACATTTGTGACCAATTTTGGGGGATCTAATTTACAAAATTCATATTCCTTTCAAAACAAACACAAGCTGAATGTTAACCTGCAGTGTTTCAGTTTTATCAGATGCCTAATGGAGAATAATTTGTACCTAAAATGCCCTCTAACAACACAAAAACAGAATACAATAGTGAATTCCTAGGTAAACATATCTTGGCTAACATTTTCTGGCCTTCAATTTCTAAAAAAGAAGGAAATGAATTGGCATTAAACTTCCCTTCTTCTGTTGAACTTTTCCCAGTGATTTTACCACAAACCTCTGCAAGAACATGAGCCATCCTTGAAATGGTGAAACCGGTTGGAATCTCTCAAGACAATTTCCCTCCCGGTTGCCTTGGACATGAACTTCCCCATCTCATGACAGTCTCCACATACTCTTAGATTCTTGGTGACCCTAACAGTCCTCCCAGGTGGCAAGTTCAATATACCAAAAGCCATGGCTGACTTCTCACTGTGCCCACACTGACGAGCTTCCTTCTCCATATCATCTTCATCAATCAATGCATGCCTCATATTACCAGAGCAACCTTCATTCCACATTTCCATTCTCAGTTCTTCCAGAAATGAGTCTATTCTTCCGGTCTGAGGGTGCGAAGCATCCCCAGCAACAAAGATATTGAATCTTCCCTGCACCTCTATCCAACTACATCCTGGATTATTCTTTTTCAATCTCCACTTTCCAATCCTTTCTTGTAACATTTTCACCTCTTCCCACTTTTCTGCCTCTTCATAGACATTTGCTAGAAGAACGTAATACCCTGTGTTCTCTGGCTCTAGCTCAAAAACATGTTCTGCCACTTTTTCTGCTAGCTTCACATCATGATGGACCCTGCACCAAGAAAGCAAGTTTCCCCAAATTGTAGCATCTGGTTTGATTGGCATAGTCTCAATGAACTTGTATGCCTTGGATAGATTTCCAGAGCGGGCAAGGAGGTTCACCATGCAAGCATAGTGTTCTAACTTTGCCTCTATATTGTATTCACTTCTCATGGAATTGAAGAATTTCATTCCCTCCCTCAGTAATCCAGAATGACTGCAAGCATAGAGTATAGAAGTGAACGAGTACTCATCAGGCTCAATACCTGCAGTCGTCATCTTGTTAAAAGTGGAAATTGCCTCTTTTGCAAACCCATGCATGCCATATCCAGCTATCATAACAGTCCATGAGATCAGATCCTTTCTAGGAATCATATCAAACAGTTTCCGTGCAAGAACTAGTAACCCACACTTCACATACATATCCACAAGTGCGTTGGCCACATGCAAACATGAAAAGTAACCTTTTCTCAACAAGTAACCATGTATCTCTCTGCCTTTCTCTAGAGCTGCCAGGCTTGCACAAGCTGGAAGGACACAAGCTATTGTAATGTCATCTGGCTGCTTCGATTGCTTTTGCATTTCCACAAAATGTTTTAGAGCTCCATTGGGAAGCGAGTTTTTTGAATAACCTCCGATCATGGTATTCCATGAGACAATGTCCTTGACCGGAATTTGAGAGAAAACTAATCGAGCTTCTTCCATGCTTCCACATTTTGCATACATATTAATGAGAGCATTAGAGAGAGGCAAGTTCAATCCCATGTTAGTCTTTTTAACGTAATCATGCACTTCCCTGCCTTTATCCAAGAAGTTGCCACAAGCACATGCATGAACAATGCATGTGACAGCGAAGATATCTGGCTTAAGACCTTTGCTTTGCATTTCATCGAATAACTCAATGGCTTCATCATGTAGACCTTCTCTTGCATGAGCGGCTATGATTGAAGTCCAAGAAACAATTGTTGTTTCACCCATCTTCACAAAAACTTCAGTTGCGTCATCTAAACTACCACATTTTGAATACATGTCTAGTAAGGTATTGTTAAACATGACTTCCCCACAAAAACGAGCTTTCACTCCATAAGCATGAAGAACTCTACCTAATGAAAGATTGCCAATGTCAGCAGAAGCCACAAGAACATTGACCAAGGTTGCCAAATCCACATCAACCCCCAAAACCAGCATCTGGATGAAAAACTCAAGACCAATTTTGGGAAGACCGTTTTTTGCACTGCCACGTATTATTAAATTCCATGAGAGAGCATCTTGATCACTCATTCCATCAAACAGCTTACGTGCACTCTCAACGCCACCACATTTGAAATAAGCCCCAATCAGAGAGTTAACAACACGATTACAAGACCCAAAATCCAGTTTGTAAATATACCCATGAACCTTTTTGCACTCCCTTATCTTCCCCAATGCAGCAAGACACTTCAAGACACATGCAAAAGTATGAGAATCCCCTGCAACACCCAACTCCTGCATTTTATTAAAAAGGCACAAACTTTCCCTGTAATCACCAATCTTTGCGTATTCAGCCATCATAAGATTCCATAGAAAAACCTTCTTATCATCGAGGATCTCGTCAAAAACCCGTCTCCCTTCAACTAAATCACCACAATTCACGTACATAAAGACTAGCTTTACGCCTAAGAGCCCTTCAATCAGCACGCCATTGGACCTGATAAAGGAATGAACCCTTTTCCCATCTTCCAAAGACTTGACCTCGGCACAGAGCTGCAAGACGGAACAGTAAGTGTTCAACTCAAGTTCGTAACTTTTCAACCCAGTGAGCAACTCCATGGCTTTTCTGAGATCACCCATTTTGCAGAACTTGGCAATTCTTGCATTTTCGTCACCCACGGTTAGGTTGCGCGTGGTCTCGGCCAATGGGGCAGAGGCAGCGACATTGCTACGACAAGAAAGGTCCGAATTCGGCGAGAACAGAGTTGTCGGTGAAGGTTGTGGGAAGAAGATGAAACAGGTTTTGGAATTGGCATTGCTGGTGGGGTTGTTTCTGGGACTATGATAAGGTGGATGGGTTGTCCAGTATGATATGGTAGTAGACATGGTCAGCGTTGCTCTGCTGTCGGGGTATGAAGATGAAGATACCACAAGCTATGTAAGCGTCGTGTGGTAGGAGCGGTGGAAGTAAAACGAGAGCTTTCCGTTGCCGGGACTTGAACCCGGGTCTCTCGGGTGAGAGCCGAGTATCCTAACCAACTAGACTACAACGGATTGTTGACTTGACAAGGTCTCTTACACATTTTATATGACTAATATCTGATTCTATTAAAAGGGAGCATTTACACTCGTATGAAAAACACTTCTTCAAATATTTAACATAGATAACAATATGATTAAAAAAGAAGAAGAAGATAGACAATAAAATTTTAAAAAAAAATTAATCTGAGAATGTAAGAGACTGAATTTTAAGGGAGTGTAAATTTTTATTTAAAAGTAGTTACATATAGAAAGAAAGAAAAAAAAAAAAAACAATTGTAGAGTGAGTTAAATAACTACCCATAATGTATGTGAGATAGTGAGAAAGGGTAAAAAGGGAAAAAAAACTAACACCAAAAAGAAATCCCCTTTGTTATATATGCATATATAGATTACTAATGATTATAAGATGTTTTTCCTGCTGTTTGAAGTCACACTAAATTTTATCCTGAGTTTTTATGTCAAAAGATAAATAATTTTAAGATAAATTACAGGTCATTCTTTTCGTAATTTAAAAAGTGACGCATGTACCCCTTATTTTGCTCCAATGGCACATGATTCGAATTGTGATCACAAGTACACGTGTAGCCTTAGATATCTCTTACGGTTTATGCATTTCATACACGTCAAATATTTATGTTGTGTTAAATGTACATAGAGAAAGGTTCAATAAAAAAATATAAAGAGAAAAGTTCATCAATTTTGAACAACCTTAGCCAAAAACAAAAAACAAAAGCTCGCAAAACCAACTTTACTACGGCCGGAGGACGTTAGAACATTTGGAATTTTGAAAATAATATGAAGTACACACACCTTCAGCAGACAAGTCAACATTTTAAAAGAAAAAGGAACAATGAGAATAAATTATTTCTGTTTGCTTTTTTACAACAAATTATGCACTGAATTCTAACATATACAATGTCTATGCATATGGCACCACTTATGTATCTAACATCTACTTTTCCTTAAAGTAATCCCGCTGAATCAAATATATATCTCAGAACACAACAAGCACTCCAATCCAAAGAATGCGATGAGGAAAATATCTGGCCACGTGTTGCCAAGCTGGTAACATTTCTATTTAAAGAGCTGAGGCTTCAGGGTACACAAACCCTCAGAAATGTGAACTTGGACAAGGTTAAAAGCATTACCAGTTTACCACCCTTTCAGAAATATGTGCCAGGAAACCAATTATGCATTCTTCATCACATAGGCAGTGATGAAGATTGGAAGGGAAGAATAGTGTTGCACTCCCCTGCTAGAACATATTTACACGAAAGAACCATGGCAGAACAAAAGCTATTACCAGGCACGCCATCAAGAAGTTACAAAACGGCTGTCCACGCCAGCATCTGCCAATCATCCCAGATGAGGTGCTACCATTGTCGATGAATCTACTTTCATTCCACTCTTCCATAAATCCATTATCAGTAACAGTTGAAACATTCTTTGCAGTCTCACCACATATTTCACACAACCTGTGATTATGAAAGGTAAATAATGGAACCAACATACTCAGTGTTTAACAACAAAACTAACATTGAACAAACGAACCCCAGGAAAATTTGACCAAAATACTAGTTTACATATGAAACATTAATTAAGAATGACAATGAGCAGTATACACTGGTGTCCTGAGCACCACAAGCACTTTTTCACTAAACATGAGCATAAAAATACCGAGAATTGATGTCATCATTTGGATGTCATTAACCTCAGCTCACAAACACCAGAAGTCATTTGCCAGTCATGTTTATATCTAATCAAAACTCCTTTGTCTCAAAGAAGGAAAACCCACTGGGTGTTTGGATGCATTTACCCAATTCACACCTCATTGAAGTCCATTACCAATAGAAACTCCATGTGTCAGGCTGCAGTCTTTTGGTAGTGGTTCTCCAACTAGAGATGCACCAGTATGGAGAAAAACAGATACAAGCTACATTAATCAATTGGCAAATGAAAAGCAATAGAGCCAATTCCATACGTTCAGACTCATTTAAGTGTCTTTTCGAGGTAAAATTTGATAATAAATGAATTGCTATTTAGGAATTCCTACTGCTCCATTTATAAGGATGCTGCAGAATTTCAGAGATTTCACAAGTCATGTATAGATAAAACAACAAAAATTACCAAATATTATTATTTTAAAAATAATTATTCCAAATTATTAGAATAATGTCCACCCGTGCACAAATGCACGAAAGGATGCGCATGTGTGCTCGCATACACATACATGCACAGATAAGGAAAATGCATGAGGGTTTATTTAACAATCCTGAGAGGCAGCATGAGGAACATGATCACTGTCGCAAGCTTTAACGCAATACTTGAAAAAACTAAACAAATGTTCATCTACAACTTAGAAAAATAAAAAACCAATATTAAAAACAGAATCAGTTACCTGTTTCCTTTAAGCTTGAACCATGCCTCGGCACAGTGACTGTGCGCAATGCCTAGCTCATCTTTGCATGCACAACCAAGCTGAATCAAATCTGTACTAGGTGGACTATTAGTAGCGCCAACAGCTGTTGCTTCTAATGGTTGCCCGGAAGCAAGATGGCAAATCCTACAAATCATTTCACCTTCCATATTCTCACTAAACCCATCGCAGCTGCCGCAATTTATATCAATCGCACAAGAATTTGTATCTGTTTCAGACACCCCTTTTGGTTCTTTTGTGGATTCCTTGCTCAAACCTGACTCATCAACATTTGCTTCCAATTTTACATTATCTCCATCGACATTATTGATCTGAGCAGAAGGATCTATTACAACACGGGTCTCAGGTACTTCTGCCCTAACCAAATTTCTTGAATCATAACTACTTACTTGATCAAACCCGCACAATGTATCATCGATCTCTTGCGGATCACCCATACCCTGACCCTTAACTTCCTCCTCTAGCTCCTTATTCAAACTCGGATCACTGCAAATCTCTTCTGAAGTTCCATCTTCCCCAATTACATTAACTCCGTCACCAAATCTACCTCCAGGTCCTGCATCAGCTGCAGCTCCTTCAACCAAATGGCTCAAATTCTCACTCACTCCTTCATCTACACCATCCAATACCTCACCACCGCATTTGCTTGTCGCGTGATCCATCACACCAATATCAATTTTTTCCACTCAATACTTCCAAAGCTGACAGGAAACTCCTAACAGCATCCCACAGTGATAAACCCCCAAAACAAAAAAGAACCAAAATTATTCACATAGGGTGAACAATGTGATCAAATGAAAGGTGGGAAACCCACTTCATGGTTTAAGACAAGATCTTCAGATATTGCCACAAAATCATCAAAAAAAAAACTTGGGTTATCACCAATATGATGGATCAGCTCAAGTACAAAAATAAAGGAGTACACACCCAACCAGCCACAAAGAGAAGGGTTTTACCTCAAATATTAAATTACACAAACAAGTTTCAATCTGGGCATGTTTGAATCCAACCACACCGCGTTAAAGCTCTGTGCTTTGCTGCTTCTGGGTATAGGTGGTATTGGAAGAATAAGCATTGTGAATAATATTTATATATGTGAATGAGAGAGCAGCAGGGTTAGGTGAGGAAAGGAACTCAGAAAATGGTGAGAAAAAAACGAAGGATTGAGTGCAATTGAATCATTTGATGGGAATTGGGTTAGAATGTGTAAAGCAAAGGATAAGAAAACTCATGGTTTGTCTTCATTCCATGCTTTTACACAAAAACCCTTTTTTACTTTTACTTTTACTTTTACTTTTACTACTCATTTAGCAAAGGATGATTAGTAGCAGCAGCAACTAGAATTGTCCAACCACATACATTTATTTCAGTTTTATTTTAGGCCCCTTTGCTTTAACTTCAGAGAATTATTTCTGAAAGAATTGTTTTTAAAAAAAAATTGTGTTTATTATATTTAAAAAATGAGTTTAAAACAAAATTGATGATTTATTAAACCTATACCCAAAAATATCATCACAATAGAAAAATAAGAATTTAATTTTAAATATTATCGATATAAAAATATTTCACATAGACATTATCAAACCAAGTAAAACATTTAACTCTCGAATTTCCTTACTTAAAAGTCTCACAAATAAAGATAACATTTAGTTATATATTTGGCAATATAAAATTTCTTTGTATGCGTCAAAATTCATTTGTTAATTTTTTATTTTTAGGGATATAAATTATAGTATGACAATTTTAAATGGTGGATAAGAGAATTAAGTATTTTTATTTATCTGTCAAAATTTAATTAAATAACAGTATAAAAATGTTTTATCACGTTGCAATTAAACTATGTAAATTATCCTTTAATTTCTAACATAAAGGTAGTATTAATTTTTATAATATTACTCTAAATTTAATAATGATTATTAATAACTATATGTACAATACTCAACCTTTGAAAAAATATATATTAGTATAATTATACTTTTTAAGAGAGGAATAATCTCCGTTTTAGGTTAACTAAGTTTTTATCTCTTAATAAATCACGAATTTTAATTTTGCACTCTATCAATTTTTTTATTTGAGTTCTCGATAAAAAAGAAAATTGTTTTAGTCTCTAAAATTAAGCTGGACAACTAAAAGATAACGTGACGGACAAAATATAAGTGACTACTATAATTTGGTGAAGCATGGTCAAACCAAGTTTTAACCGTTGTCAAACATGATTAAAGCAATTTAAACCATGAACTAGTTTGATCATAATCTAAACTTAATTTGTTTCACCATGTTTAATCAATTTGACCATTGTTAAAACTTAGTATGATCATGTCTGGCCAAATTACAACCAACTCATCTAACTTTTGCCTATCATCTCATAACTTATTTAACTTTTGTGCGAGTGATGATTTTTTGAAACCGAAGTACCATTTTGATTTTAATGCTAAAGTTAAGCATGTTCAAACAAACTGCAAGTGCACCTTGTATTAAAAAATTTATAGAGCACCGCAAACCATGTGACCTTGTCAATTAGTCAATGTTAATAATAAAAATATTATCAATTAGTCAATGGGAAAATAATTAAACAGTCCTGTCCATAGCATACAATTTATTGACTATTTTTATATGTTAACTATTATTAGAATGTTAATTAAGAATGGAAAAGAAACGAACATATTCCACTCCAGCTTGCTATTTATTTGTCATTATGATTTTCGTAGTAAACTGTTATTTTGAATTAGCAAATGTGCATTAACAGAAGTTAAGAATCTAGGCTATGGCCAAGAAATCCATCCCCTTATTCAAGTTGACAATGGTGAGCAATTGATCCAATTCATCCACTATTTAGTAGTTGATCGTGGATTAAGTACATGAAATTGGGTTCGACTCATAACATGGATAAAAGGTTCTCAATCTTCTCGTCCGCATGTGAAAATCTATGAGATTTTTTGTATTTTCCAAAAAACTTGTTGGACCCAAAATCATTTATAATCATTGGAGACTTAACTATTTGGCATTAACCTTTTGTTTTTTTATTGTTGGGCCCACATATTTATTTAGTAGCTTCTTTACAATTATGTGGATAGTTCAAATTCAAACGACCAAAATATGGTTGGATGAGAATTATTACGAAGATATGGAACAATTTGCAATTCGGAAATATATCTCGAATGGTAAAATTCAAATTTTTGTCATTGATTTGACAAAAAGGAAAATGCAATATTTTAATATTTATTGCAATTTGGGTTATGTGTCCTGAATTCTAAAATTGATTAAAAAAAATCTTGAAATCAGGGATATATGTCTTGAATTGTAAAACATTTTCATAAAATTGTAATTTCTTTCATTTCACCACAATTTGGTCTTATTTTAATGTAGCGTTTCCAGTGTGCTGCACAATTTGCAGCACATTGAATGAGCACTTGTTTGTTCATCATATACCCACATCTTACACGTTGATTAAAATTTAATTTAGATCTAATGATCATAAATCATAGTAATAATTTAGGATGAAATTACATGAAATTGAAGCACTTATAATTCAATAGATAACTAATTTTATTTTTATTTAAAAAGATTGTTTTATCCTCAGTATTGAATTAAATTTTCCCTTTCCTGCCATCACATCATTTGTGTCTACCTCACAATCACCCACCACCCATGCCTGCCGCCACCACACTGTCGCCCTACACTCCACCAGTCTCCGCCATTGCCCACTCCACTAGTCTCCACCATTGTCCCTCACTGCAACGCCTCCCCCATCACTCACCCCACCAGCCACCCTCTTTCTTTCTCCAAATCGCCACCTTTGAACCACCGAAAATAACCATGAACCGTGAGCCACCCACCATGGCAATTTGCCTCACTGTTCACATAGAACAACCATCTTCTTTAGGCCACCGTGAGTCGCTGCTGCACCACGCCTCTTTTTTCTCATCAAGTCTTGTTCCCTCTGTGACGATGCCCTTCGCCAAGGGAAACAGGTTCATGTCCTGAAATTGGGGTTTGGAGTGGTCCACATGTACTTGAGATTTTGGGTGATGCAAGGAAGGTGTTTGATATAATGCCTGTCAGAAAATGCAGGATAGTGTTCGACTATTTATGCATGGTGGTTCCAATCCATTTGAGAAATACCAACAATAATTTGACCAGGCAAGGGAAATTGAATGAGAAAAGTAGAGAAAGAGATCGGTGAAAAAAGGAAAATTTGGCTTAGAGGGAAGGATATAATTGTCTTTTTGTAATAATAAAATAAATAAATAAATAAAAGAACCTATTATTTCAGGTCATATATGGTGCACATTCAATGTGCATTTTTGTAAGATACACATTAGAAACGTTACCCTTACTTCAATTAGATTTCCATAATCTAGTCATTTTTTGTTACCTTGCTCTTATTACAATGATGTGGATAGTTCAAATTAAATACAAAAGTAAAAAAAAAAAAATATATTTGCAACCTTATCCCTTCCACTCTCTCTCTCTTACTGTTTATCTTTTTCTTCTTTCTCCCTCTACTTCTATGAATTCCAGTGATCCTACAACATTTGCTTTTCGTCGGCGTTATGAAATGAGATGCTGTTGCTCAGTGGCTCAGTGTACCGAAAACATCTGTCATGAGTTCTTGAGGGTTACTGATAATTTACCAAACTTTGCTCTAAGGATAAAAATAAATCCCTAAAAAGAGTGTGTACTTAATTTATGATATACCATTTCGACTCAATCATTTTTCTTTGGTTCTTTTTGAGTTGCTATTTCTGTTTCGTTGTTATTGCTATTTTAGTTTTTTCTCCGTTTTTCCTTCGTTAGTTTGTTAAAATACTATATCATCTGCACTATACTTTCCAACAAAAAAGTACCAAACTTCGTTATTTTTCATTTTCTTAGCATGGTGGCTTGGAAACATCATTAACTGGAGATTTGAAAGTTGAAACGAAATATTGCTGCCAATGGCATGCTAATTGGGTAAGGCTACATGGTGCCCCATCTTTTTTGTACCATTCACTAGTATCCCATTTTTCTCTAAAAATTAGCATCACATAATTACCATATTGCCACCGCTTATTGGCACACAAGTCCCTAATCAATTTTCGTTTTGCAAAATGGGTCTTCTTCTTCCCATTTATTTATGATTTTTTATAGCAGATTTTTTGTTTTTGAATCAAAATTCATGGACTTAAGATACCGCATATATACATTGAAATATTAATTTATAAACTTCAACCAAATAATATTGACATTCATTATAAGACATTGTAATCAATAATGTCTAATAAAAAAATACTAAGCTTGTGTAAGATTAGTTATATAATAGTATACGTAATTATCACTTGAGAACAAATCATGCAAGAATGTAAGTAGACTTTGCAAAAAAAATTATACAATTCAAGTTAATCAATTAACAATAAGTCAAACAAATGATTTAATAAGAGAATGTAGAAATCCAACACTCATCATTTTAAACACATCCCAACTAAAATTATTTTTTTTTTTTACTTATATTCCTAAGATTTAGCTAAGGTTATAAAAATGTTTAATTTATATGATTAAAATTAATTTAGTCATTTCATATATCAGGCATCTATGAAAATGCGTGAAGTCACCCTGCCTTCGTCCCCGTTTAGCCAGCATATGTTGAAAATATCTATCCCATTACCCACAAGAAAAAAAAACTTGGGCTGAAAACAAAGAAAACCAAGGGGAAACATGGCTACTTGAATCGGGGATTTCCATGAGACTTAGCCATTTAAAATAATTTGATAATGCATAATTAAATAATTTTTTTTTTTTACTTTGTAAATTATATGGCTTATAATGAGGTTTAAATATAGTATTTCTTGTATATTAGCCAAATCTTTTCTCATTTGATTAATCTTAGTGACTTACATAATTAAATAATATTATAGTAAATAACAATAAAATTCTCTAAAAAATCCACCAACAATTTGTACAACATCATACAAAAAGTGCACTATTTATAATTGTGAATTAGCTACTTTAACTTCATATTATAACTGTCTTGTCGGTGAGTAAATTGAAGATGAAAAATATTCTCTGGGATTAACCCAGGAGGATTAACCCTTCTTTGTACACCATGACGGACACGGTCTATCCTTCAGCCAAGCAACCCGCCACCAACGGCGGACCCGCCCGTTAGCGAAGCCAACCGGCAACCAAGTCCCAGCTCTACGGCGTAACCCGCCCTACCTACCGTCGGCGTCGCCCCCACCCCCCTAACTTCACCGTCTCCTACCTCAACCTCACCGAGTCCTCCACACTCAACTCAAAATTCTCCATCAGCGTCACGACTACTAATATCCTACGATCCCACCGTGGGAGTGTGGGTTAGTGAGCTGGGAGAGAAGACACAGAAAACTGGGGCAAATTGGGCAGGGACTGGGAGTGGAAATTAAAGAAGTGCAGGGTATGTTTGCAAATATTGAAAGTGGTTATTAATTGATAGGCGGTGGCATGAGATGGTAATTATGGTGTATTTAGTGTGAAAAATGTAATGTGGGGTGCATCTCATGCTAACACAAAGAGCATTAGCTGGCTCGACACAGCTCAACTCTCAACTTAACTCACACGCTTACCTTGGCACCACGTGGTCACGTGCAAACTGCAAAGCATCCTATCCTCTATCCCTACATGTACATAATATAGTGTATAGCTAAATATTGACTGTTGACCGAAAACAAAAGCTAAAGATCGACTCCACTAAAATAACGGTTTTGACTTGATTGCCACCCTCTGACACAGACTTTTATTCAGCTGCAGAAAAATGAAATAAAAAAGAAAACATATTCATGATCTTTTTAATAAATTAGCCAAGTATTACTTACTTTTGTCGGCTTCGCCAGCCTCTCTTTTTAGCAAAGTCAATTTACCAGATAATTTTTTAAAAGGAATTAGTAAATAACAGCTTATTAATCATCATGTCATATCAATTGTTTAATCTAAAGCACGCATAACTATGATGATATTCATCGACAATCATGACCATCTTCAATATTACCGGGAAAAAGAAACTGATTCAATCATGTGCGCCAAAAAAACAAGCACACAAGAAAAAGTAGAACTCTGCATAAACCATAGTACAACAAATGAAATTCAAGAAACCATAACATTAAATGGAAGGTAGAGCAACATAGTTAAGTGTGTGAAGTCAAAACAGGAAGCATTACATTTCACAAGGAACATGTTAGCAACATGGCCAGCCAATCACACATATTGACATAGGAGGAAGCCAAACCCACCAAACCAGCGTTGACCATCATCGAGAACCATCCTCTCCTCTAGGGCCCCCTCCTTCCAGGTAAGGGTTTAGTTTGCCCTTGATAGAAGCATTGTGACCAATCCAGGCCAACTACACTAGAAGCAGTGGATGTTTACAATGAACATGGAAGATAGAAGCTATTTTACCTGGGGAAACAAAAGACCCACCAGAAGGAAGAGAGGTTTAGAAGGGTATATGTAGGCTGAAGTGATGGATCACTCAAGTCTCGTCCCAGTGGAGCGCAAAATTTACACCACTTGGGCCACAAAATATATGATAATTTAGACAAAATGATGGCGCCCCTGTTATCTTATCAACAAGAAAACACTATGCCCTCAGCTTAACATCATGTTGCTGTGTGATGGGAAAATTGTAGCCCTATTTGTCGCTTCACATGGTCCGGTATCAACTTATTAACAAGCTCTGCAGGTGCTCCAGATAACTGTAAACAGGAAACATAAGCATGTAAGAGACCCTAAACAAGGAACTGGATTAACAATAACTATCAGATCATTGGCTATATTCATAATTGTCCAATTTTGTTTAGGTAGGATGTTGATTTTGAAGTTTGAACAGAAAGTTTATCAGTGCATTCAGAATTTTCCAGCTTTAACTGCATTGCTAAGAATTTGAGACCTCTGCCACACTCACCTCTTGTTTGAAGTTGAACAGTGGTGGAAATGGACGGCCATTTGGCAAGCGAGCATTGGGTTCGCAGAGTTCATCAAAGAATGGGTGTGCACATGCTTCTAGCTGCATAACAAAAGTAGGTCTTACTCAAACTACAATGCTAATTTTTGTTTTTCAAGACAGGTAAAAATAACAGCCATTAGTTGATCAGATAAATCATAATTGCAGCAATTACACTCACTGCAGTACATCGAAGACTTGGAGAGTACTGCAGTAGCCGGGACGCAAGATCAATTGCTTCTGGAGGCATCTTTTTGTGGAATATCTACACTCAAAATTGTCATGTTTTAGAATGTTCATTTCTATCTACTCAACTTGGACTACACGAAAAACCATGGGGCAGAAGGGAGATAGAAATGCAAACCTTGTGCCAGGGGTGTGCTTTTATCTGTGGAAACCTGAATTCATTGTAGTTTGGATTCATACAGCGGACTTCCTCCCGAGTGGGTGTGCCAAGAACCTGTAATACAGAGTTTTAAAGAGCTGATGTCTTATGACAAGAATGGCATGATCTTAGAAACATAATGTGTGGTAACAATAATAGCACCTTGATAATCTCTACAAGTTGGTCCACCGCATTTTCACCAGGAAATAATGGCTACAAAAGTTCCATTTGTATGTCAGACGACATGTAGGCAGTAGGTAATTACTAATTAAAAGATTATTTGCATTATTTAGCACTAAATGCATTTTTCTTTTATAGAAGAAGATTTAGCAGTAAACAAATGTAATAACACTAAAAGAAAAGGCAAAGACATAAACCTGGCCCAAAAGCAGTTCAGCAAGAACACAGCCAGCTGACCAAATATCAATTGAAGTAGTATACTCAGTGGCACCAAATATAAGTTCTGGAGCACGATAGAATCGTGAACATATATATGATATATTGGCTTCACCTTTGACCTGATCACACAAATCCAAATTAAACAAGAAACATTCAGTTGGAAAAACACAAAAGTATGATCCTAGAAATTGTAAGATGAAATTCAAGCTCACTACAACGTAAATGCATAATTGCATATAAATCATGACAGAAACCTCAAAAGAACCAAAATTGACAAATATAAAAAATTCCAAAGTGACAAGACAAAATATTGATCACATCATTCCGCTAACACCAGAGATTATCTGAGGACTAAGCAATAAGCACATAATTAAATGAAGTTGATTAAGCAGATCTAAACATAGCCCACAATCCTTTTTCCCTATATCTTCAATTAATAATACTTGGTTGATATTCTAAGAGAATTACAGGAGAATCTAGGAAAATTTATTAAAGAAACTAATGCACGCAAAAAAGAAGGAAAAATAATATAATGGATTAATTATTAATATTGAATGACGCCAACATACCAGCACTTTTGCACTTCCAAAATCGCATATCTTAACCTGGTGTGTAAGAGGGTCAACCTGGAGAATAAACAGAATGACATCAGAGCTGAGAAGAATACCTACTTTCCAAAAAGAAATCCTCCAACTAATGTCCATTCAGCAAGCAAATTAAACAAACCAGTATATTTTGTGGCTTCAAATCCCTGTGGCAAACTCCAGGGACAGTGTGGATATAAGCCAGCCCCCTGAAAATCTGTTTGTGCACCAAAGGCTTGTATCAAGAAGTGATAAAGGAAAACAGAGAACCTTTTAGATCAACAGAAAGTATGAGGCGCACCTGGTACATGTAGAGTTTTACATAGATAAGAGGCATTCTTTGGTTAGAACTACTATAGAACTTCAAAACTCGATACATAGACTCAGGAACATATTCCATCACCAAATTAAGAAACAGTTCATCTGTACTTGTAGTGGAAAAGAAACAATGCTTCAGAGAGATCACATTCGGATGATCCATCATGCGCATTAACTGCAGTTCACGATTCTTATATCTTCTGTCCTGTAAAACCTTCTTAATGGCCACTGCCTCCCCAGTTTCCAAGCATTTTGCCTAAGAGAGAAAAATTATTAGCACATGCAAAATATATGGAGATGGTAATAAAACAGTGAATAAATATTAGCATACCTGGAAAACAATTCCAAATGACCCAGTACCCACGACACGTTCGGCCATGTAACTTATAGTCTACAGCAATCATCATAACAAAGACATTAAAGTTTCAATCCAAGATTTAGGATGGTTCACATGTGAGATCGTCTAAATCCCGTAGCATGTAGGGAAAATGTCAATACCTGTTTGGGCTCCCCGTTTTTCCCTCCAATTGTAGTGGATATGATGTGACCAGTGAGGGAATCATTCCCATTAACAGAAGCAGACATTTCCTGTCAAAATTGTCACAATTAAGAATATTAATACCAGAATTTCAAGCGTTTCATAAAGCAGTTCAAACTTCAAAACAATTCGGTGTCACAAGCAAGGCAAAAGTACAAAAACTATAGTTAACGAATTTGCAGATATATCAAAGTAACACACTAAGAAGAGACTGACCAGCAGGATACACACTGCTAAGCAATCATATTTCAACAACTTAACTCAGTTAATCGATAACTAAGTTCCATAGAAGTTACCGCATAAAGAAAACTAATTTGGTAGGCGGATAGCATAAATATGACATTAGATTAGAGAAATTCTATACAGGAAAAAGCTGCAAAAAAGGTCGAAGACAAGAAATAAAGCCCCCATAAGCTGGTAGGATAGAACAAACTTCAAATGCATGTTGAACTTTAAAGTACTAAGAACTGAAGGGAACTCAACTTACTAAAGTTGCTAAAACATATTGAAAACAAGGCAACAGCTAGCAGCAGAGCACAAAAAATTGAACATTTCAATAAAATAATCTGAAACTAAGGTAAAGGGGCAACAGAAATCAAGCAGGATCTGGTGAATAACAAGCAAAAGACCAAAAGGGGTATTCTCGTTTGAGCTCAAAAAGCAAAAAAACTTGACAAAGCGACTGAATTTCTCGAAGAACAAAACCCTAACATTCCCTTTCCAACGTGAGAAAGGGAACAGAGGAAAAAAAAAAAAGAAATTGGTAGAACAAAAAGGCTACAACACACATAACAGTAACACTAAAGGTTCATCCTCTCTAATAACCAAAAAGTACAAGCCTTTTAGACCCTGATGAGTAGTTCTAAATTTGGTTCCTTTCCTTTCTGGGTCACTCAACTTTCTCAGCAACCAAACAACAATCATCTCAACAAGCTTCAAAAAGGAGCCCAAAAAGTAAAAGAAGGAATAAGGGGAAAGTACCTTAGGGTCAGCCATGGGGGGAGAGAGAATGAGTATGGAACGGAAGTGGATGAAGAAGAAGAAGAAGAAGAAGAAGAAGATGATGATGATGGTGATGTCAAGGGAATAATGGTATGGAGGAGACAGCAAGATTCAAAGACAGGTCCATGTGATTCCAGCTCTCCTCTTTCTCTTACAACTTTTCACTTTCACAGCACTCTCTCTCTCTTCTTCTTTGCATTTTTATTCATTCAGTCTTTTTTTTAGCAACACCCAATTATTAGGTTGTACATACAATCATTCTTAAAGTGTAAATTAGAACTAAAAAATGATGAAAACAAAAGAAAACTAAGGATAATGTTCATTATTTATTTATTTATTTGTTTTGAAAGTGCATGTAGATAATAGTACGTAGTCTTGGACCAGTCTTAGGTACAGTACCAAATACTAAGTATAATACATAATAATAATATAATAAAATAATTAAATTTAATGATCTAGGCTTCTTTTTAAGAAAAACTCCCAACCCAAAATATAGGTTTCTTGATTCCAATAACGGGATTGAATCTCAGTAAGATCTCTCTCTCACTTGACAGCATTTTATTTCCCTCCTTTCTCCTGACAGCTTCTTTAGACATTTTGTGGTAATAATAAAAAAAAGGAGTATGCAAATTTACCAGTATATTTTCAAGGGTTCCGAGGAGGAGAGTTGCAAAGGATATGGTTCGGTTTCAATATTGTTTTTGTTGTCAAAAAACCTTGGGAAAGGAGGTTTATAACATTTCGAAATGTAATTGAATTTTCAATATTTAATTACTACTAATCAGATTATCTTATTTCTAATAGTAAATATTAGCAAAAATATTATATGTACAATTTCAAATTACCCAATTTGAAATTAAGTAATTAATGATTATTATACGTATACAATACACTTTCCTAAAATAGAACACAAACTTAAAGGCATAAAAGCACAAATATCACAGGCGTTAAAACACAAACTTAATGCGCATTCATGCATAAACTTTAGTTAGACTACAATACAAACTTATAGTTTAGAGTTATATACAATATGAACTTTATTTAAAAATGCACAAACATTATACATAATAATGCTCAAACTTTATTATCACGAGTACACAAACATTACAAATGTGTAAATGATATTTTCGTATATAAGTACGAATTGTACATATGATATATGTTTTTGAGAGTACGTCTTAACAGGACTCAAATATTAGTGTGGTTAAAATCTTCAAGACAGGTTCAAGATTCAGCTTGCGACGATTAAAGGTCTTCTTGCATAGAATGCAGTTTTGACCAAATCTGAAAACAAACTCAAACTGCCCGGAAAGGAAAATTAGATTAGAACACGAAGACAAAGGAAATAAAGTAAAAAAAAAAATTAAGAATTTTGCTAATAAAATATCCTAATAACATTTATTAAAAAACTCAAAGTAAGATACTATGTGAACATTCATACTTTTTATTGCATTTAAAATTTATTAATTTTATTTTTTTAATAAAATCATATTACTTTGAGTTTTATAAGGAGTGTCCTTAAAACCCTAGTTACCTGAACCTTAAAAGTAAAATAGTTGGAAGTTAGAAGGAAATTCAGATGAAGGGGAATGCTGACGGCTTTTTAATTTATTATATAAGGTTGGTGACGTCCCCGCTAAATTACAAAGCGCAAATAAACAAACTAGTGTAGACGAAATTCCCAGTCAAACAGTGTTCAAAATTGAAAATGTAGCAGATAAGTATTATTATTGGGCCAAATCTCCCAAAGCCGGCCCATTGGCCCTAACCCGTTAGCATGATTTGAACCGGCCAGTTAAACTAATTTGAGGCGGTAGTTATATTGGCTATGAACAATTACATTGATTGTTTCCAAAAGCTAGCACTTATTATATTCAATGTCCTTTGATTTCAAAGACAAGAAAGCAGTAGTAAATTGCAAACTCAGGAAGCTGCTCTAATTCAGAGCCAGCCCTGTTTGGTGGGAAGTAGTTGTTCCTGATCAGACTCTTGTTACATAAGTTCAGTTCACCCTTCACAGTTCACACAGTTGAGTTTTCATATTTTGCTTCCATTTCACTCATGCATACGTATGCCCTTTTTCTTTCTTTCTTTCTTACAATCCCAACACCTACTCCTTCGCTTCACTTGGAATCCATATCAGAAAGCTACGTTCTTGTCCAATGCTCATTGCCACCAAACTTGGAATACAAATTTTGTGTGGCCTTATGAAATGGTGGGTCGGTTTAGAGAACAAATAAGAATCAGCATCACCTCACCAACACATATGCTTTATGCAGATAGTGGCCATTTTCTATCTTTTAGGTTCAACTCAACTAATCACAAGCCACTTGGAGGATGCTAGAATTGAAATAGTTCAAGTGTTAAGCTCAAAAGTTAAGCACTTTTAAGCTAAAATGGAGGTTCCTTGATTGGTGTGATGGTGCAAAAACAAGGGTCTGGTTTAGGCTTAGGAATGAAAGTTTACAAGATTAGATGCTCGGAGACTTTGCGCGGTTGCGGCGATCCTCGCTCTTGGAGGAGGATGGCTGCCGGGGTGGAATGCCGTTGGAATTCAAAGACCTTGTTGCTTCATGGGTTGAAAGGTGATGATGCTTCATCTAAGTACAGCTCTTGCAGGGGACTCTACGGTGGGAAGAAGCATTTGTGGCTCCAAAAGCACACTAAAACCATAGCTGCAATGTTTGGATTGTTGAGTTTTCTTTTCCTTCTTGATTATGTCATGGTCTCTTTTCATGATTTTGGAGAATTTCAACACAGTACAGCCTCTAATAGTTCAAGTGGGTTTCAGGTACAACGTGCAAAACATCTATTGTTTGTTAGCACTCTCCTAGAATTAATGTCTGCAAATACAGTATTGTTAGTACCTTGTGAAATTGATGCGGTAACTTACTTTGATACTTGGTTAACTGTTATAACTAACACATTTATTTTAATGAGAAGGGTAACCAGAAACAATCACCGATACAAATGTATGATCGGCTTTTAAATATGGCTTCCAATGCTCTTGCTGAGGTTTGTATCAATTTTCAGATTGATACATGCTTTTGAAGAGGCAGTTTCAAACTGTTGCCATTTTTGGAGTTAAGTTCTGCCTATTCTAACTACTACTATACTATACTATAGAAGGAGCTCAAGCAAGAACCATCCAATTTGGGGGGTGAACCGTATCGGCAGGCATATTCATGGGAACCTTGTGCAGACAGAAAAGTTCAGACCAATCCAGGTATATAGGAAGCTTCCAAGGATATATTGGAAGCTTTATTACACATTGAATGATGCAAGAAAACAAGTCTTAACTATGCATTTCTTATTTATATAATAGCAATACAAAGTTTGTTTTCATGATATCAATTTATATAGCACCCTGTAATCAGTTCATAATTTGTGACAGGAAATTCTGTGGAAAGTAATGGCTACATCTTTGTTAGTGCAAATGGTGGTCTTAATCAACAGCGAGTTGCAGTAAGTATTGACAGTTAGAACATTACTTTCAATCTTCAGGAATCAGCTTTGCACATTTCAAAAAGCAAACAACTAAAGCAATAACTCTTAGATCACTAGTCACATTGAACATTTGAAAATAAATTTAGTGAACAATAAAAGAGACTAGATACAGAATATCGAGGGCAGTACCCCGTTAGTGATAATTACCTTTCACAGTACCAACTTGATTCCAAGAAGAGAAAACCTGTCAATCTATTACAAGTACTTGTCTCTTATTAGTACCTGTTGCATGTTCTTAGATATCATGCATTCTACACAAGATCCTACTAGTTATGTTATGATTTCTTTCTTGCATTCCTGTGGTATCTCAAATAATGGAAGTGACTAGACTTCTGTAGTGATTACAGATTTGCAATGCTGTTGCTGTTGCGTCCCTCCTCAATGCAACTCTTGTCATTCCAAAGTTTCTTTACAGCAATGTATGGAACGACCCCAGGTAAAATTAGCACCATAAACAAAACAGCATAGTTAATTTCATTGGCATAAGTAGATTCAAGAATTCAATCTACATAGTTATTTCTTTTATGTAGCCAATCTACTCATAAAGAAGCAGTTGTTTTATATGTTTGGGGTAATCTATAAATTTACATTAATCATCACAATGTTATGTTCCAGGAAGATCTGCAGTGTGTAATCTCATTTTGATGACTCAATCTTTGCTTCACATGTTTAATTTGACATATATGCAGCCAGTTTGGTGACATATACCAGGAGGAGCATTTCATGAATATCTTGAAGGATGATATCAATATTGAGAAGGAACTCCCACCTCATATGAAATCTTTGGATGTAGAAGCTATTGGCAGCCTGGTATAAAATCTTGCATTTTATGTACATGATTGATAAGACAAATTGCATACCAATGTTAATAAAACAACACCTTGCATCTTAGATTACAGATTCAGATCTTCCAAAGGAGGCCACAACTGCTGACTATATTAAAATCGCGCTTCCTCCTCTTTTAAAAAATGGAATTGTTCACTTCCTTGGATATGGAAATCGACTCGGTTTTGATCCATTGCCTTCCGATATTCAGGTCACAAAATTACCTCATCAATTTGTTATATTAGTTGAAAGTGTGCATAGTTTTACTTCAACTTTTATGGCATCTCACTTGAAATAATTGCAGAGGCTAAGATGCAAATGCAATTTCCACGCTTTGAAGTTTGTTCCAAAAATTCAAGAAGCTGCCACGCTGTTGGTAAGAAGGATTAGAAAG
Source organism: Nissolia schottii (assembly GCA_003254905.1). NCBI lineage: Eukaryota > Viridiplantae > Streptophyta > Magnoliopsida > Fabales > Fabaceae > Nissolia > Nissolia schottii. The sequence goes on along the minus strand of QANU01114261.1, from coordinate 51,740 downwards.
TATAGTGCTCCGCGAAGCATGTTAGCCACTCAATTGCTGGGGAAGTTCGTCGAGAGCAACAAAGATCATGATGTTGCTAGAGGCTCAAACAAATATCTTGCCTTGCACTTAAGATTTGAAGTTGACATGGTTGCCTATTCCTTTTGTGAATTTGGAGGCGGGGAAAGTGAGAGAAGGGAACTTCAAGCCTATAGGGAAAGCCATTTTCCTCTGCTTCTTGAGCGCTTAAAGAATTCAAGGTATACATGTTTCCACATCATATGCTTTTTCAACAAATTGTTTTGATAAATGTCATCGGAAGTTGTTTAAGACTTTGTTTGGAATGTACTATTAATGTTTGTAGCCCAATATCTCCAACTGATTTGAGGAAATTGGGAAGATGTCCATTGACACCGGAAGAAGCAGCACTTGTTCTAGCAGGACTTGGTTTCAAAAGTGGGACTTACATCTACTTGGCTGGTTCTCATGTTTATGGTGGAGATTCAAGAATGCATCCCTTTACTAGACTCTATCCCAATGTGATCACAAAGGAAGATTTGCTTGCACCCAGTGAACTAGAACCTTTTAAGAATTTTTCTTCTCAGGTAAATAGCAAGTTCTGGTTTTATTCATTTTCATATTAGTATAATCTCATTTGAACCATAATCACCAACAATGTATACTTTGATGTCAATGCAGCTTGCTGCTTTGGACTTCATTGCGTGCGCAACTGCAGATGTATTTGCCATGACTGACTCTGGCAGCCAACTCTCATCATTGGTATCTGGATTCAGAACCTATTATGGCGGTGACCTTGCTCCCACATTGAGGCCTAACAAAAAAAGGTTGGCAACAATTTTGTGGGAGAATGGCACCATAGGATGGAACAGTTTTGAAGACAGGGTGAAGAAGATGATCCAGGAAGGTCAGAAGATTAACACAAGGAAATATGGTAGAAGCATTTATCGACAGCCAAGGTCGGCAGAGTGCATGTGCAGTCCAAACAACCATAGCTAGTCCTTACACAATCACACTCACCCTTGTACTGATATTGCATTTCATTAGCCATAAATATTCTTTATTTTTAGTTAGTTGGTTAGCTTCTTACAAGTCTTCCTACAATGTGTGTGTAGTTTTTGAAAAGTAAAGAAATGAAGTTACATCATTATCATCTTTGAGTTGTTTGATCATATAAAAACTAAATTATAACAGAGTGGTGATGGTAAAAAAGAGTCAATATATCAAAACTATATTATAAATAATTCAAATGAAAAATAAAATTTAACTGTATTTATGTGCATTCTTTCATGTGCAACGGCAAAGAACTGAAAGCATTAATCCATAGACAGTTTAAAACTGAATCAAACCACCAAAGTGGTTGTAGTTCAATGAATCAAAAAATTGAGAATAATGTGAAAATTCAAGGAACAAAGGCGAACAAATAACTTTGTTCTATTATATGAAAATAAATCAATACAATATAAGATATATGAAAAATAACATAAATGCGATCGCCGAAGAACCCTTCTTTTGCTACCTGAAAATACATGAACATTTTTCTCACTGTTAATTCTCAGTTCTCACACTCATCATCACATGATGTGAACCTTATCTGGAAATGATGGTTTTCCTCTAACATCGCTCTCTCAGTGTCTAACATAAAATTTTCTTAGGATGGAGGGAAGAACCGGTTGAGGTTGAAAGGGAGGGTGTAGAACTCTTCATTCCGGCTATCTCCTTTAAATGTTCTAAACTTTGCCCACCATGGCATTCCCCTATCTTTGGCGCTATCCTTGTAGTCAAGAGTGTTGTCCAAGAACACAGCAACAATCAATGCAACAGTTGGGGAAGAAGAGAAGATTGTATTAAGGAAATCATTGAACTGCAAAACCAATGAGAATATATAGTCACATTATAATTTATTTTATCGTTCTCCTGTATGAGATGTTATAGAAAATATTGGACATAATTAGACCTCTCACTCTCTAATGATTGTTGATGACATATAACTGAAGCAGTGTAAAAAGTGTTACTTCCACAATACTTTGGTTTTAATTTCTTTTGTTTTGGCAAATACTTCTGTAACGAATAAGCATTTCAGTTTATGAGGGTGCCATATGCATTGGTAATTCACTTCATAACACTTTGGCTTGAAGGAAAAAAACATTTGCTTTACAAATGATTGAAAATATATAGTAACAGAATATAGATATAGAACAACAAACTTACCCATCCAGCCCTGGTATGAGCAGGACCGCGACGCGCCATGATAGTGTATTCTCTGAAATACTCAGGAATAGACAAACCTAAGAAGAGGGCAACGCCAGTAATAAAGAGATTTCTCATTGAGTTCATGTTAGTGAATTGCAAGAATGAGAGCCCCACAGAAGCTGCAAAAACAAAAGATAGAAATTGTCATAAAAAGAGAGAAGAAAGCATAGTGATGTGATACTCAAAGTAAAAGGAGCATCGAAATGCTGGTACGAACCCACAAGACCGAACAAAACACAGTATACAGCAGCAAAAATGGGGAATGGTATTGAGGCAAATAAAGCTCCAAATTTTCCTGAAAAAAAGAAGCAAATCGCGTTAACTTAATGTGAAACAAACTTGAGTTATTTTACAGCTATGCCATAGTTTACCAACTGCTACTCACCTAACATTGAGAAGAATATCATAAAGCCTGCTGAAACTTGAATGACCCTTCGACTTCCAATGCGATTGCTTCCCATAAGCCCCACATTCTCTCTGTCACAGTCCTAAATGAATCAAATTTTGTGTCCCATAAAAAAAGTGAAAGCTGTGAGCATGAAGAATTAGCACTTACACAGAAACTGTTGAACCAGACAGTGTTCCAAAAAGGCCACTCAGCAAGATTCCAATTCCCTGCCAACCGATACCTCGGCTCAGGACATGAGCAGGAGGTGGCGTGGCACTCGCTAGACGCGAAGCAGTTTTGTATGCCCCAGTTGACTGTCAGAAGAGATAGATCATTTTTATCAATACAACAACAAATAAGCATTTTTTTCACTAGTTGAGGTCGCCTACATAGATCAAATAATACTATTGTATTCTATCATAAAGTATATTTTATCACCAGTCAACCATAAACAAGAGGGTCCATTTTATCATTGTAAAATTATACCTCACCTCAACTAATGAGACCAAAACAGCAGCCATCATTCCAAAAGCATGACCAGCGTCAAATGTAGGAGCACCCCACTGAAGAGGGTATGGAATCTTTATCCTGCACCAAAATGTCCAAGTGTTGGCAGTAGCTCAACATAATCATTGCTATATAAATGTACACAACCACACACTACAAAGATGATTATGGTACAAACCATGGAGCAGAAGAAATGAGATTTGCCCTGTCGGTTCTGCAGCTACGCTGGGTTAAATCCGGGCTGTGTCTGTATGCTCCACCTGCTGTTAAGAGTACTGCATATGCCCATATCACTGTGGTTGATATGAGTAGAGCGAATCGCTCTAGTATTGGTACTTGTCTTATCTGAAAATTTTTCAAGTACTGCATACAACATTTCACTGTTCAAACTTCAAACCTCATCAAGCACAATCATATTCAGTATTTTTCTCTAGCATTTACCGCATGTTAGTCGTCGAAAGTGAATTTAAATAAACAACTTTCTCATCTACCTATTTGACATAACAGTAAATTTGATTTGTACCTGTGATAAGACTATAAACACAATTAGCATGGGAATTCCAATTTCAACGCAACTCCCAACCTGAGAAACAGAACAGTATGCCAGACAATATTAGCCATGAGCTTCTGAATTTCACAATTTAGATATTTTGAGAACTACTATTATTAGTCCTATTGGCTATTAGTGATATGTTGGTTAGTGTTATATGTTACCACAAGGAACCCTCTGTCAAATAATCCAAAACCAACTAATGCCATTACTGGAACCATTCCAAGTGGGCTGAAAAACCTGCATATGAAAGAAAAGGACAACAATTATCTAACCTATTCACCATGAAGTGTAGTATCCAAGTTTCTTTCTTTGACTACAAAAGTATGTATGCATTTCACAGGAAAGGGGAAAAGTGCATACCTAGAACAAATGGCCCATATTTGGCTAAATCCCAAAATGATTTGTATGCTTGATGCTACTATTAGTGCACCTTGGACTGCTCTCATGGTGCTAAGAAATCTCTGCAGACAAAATGGAAGAGCGTTAGATCAAGCTATGGAGATAACAACATTTTGTAAAGGTTGTGCATTTCAAATTAGGAACATTAACAAAGACAAAGTTCACATTAGAGAAAATGTAATAACCAATTCTGGGTCTTCTATCATTGTGAAAGAGGGATCATTAATTATAGACACAATGGGGACCATGAATGCATATGATCCTCCAATCACTGTTGGCAAACGGGTTCCAAACAGTGTCTGCACTAGAGTATTAATTCCTTCAACAAAAAGCAGGGTTTGTACCACCCTCACTTTATCACCCTGCACCAAATAAATCAAATACATAAACATCAATTATCAATCTTGGCCAATGTGAAGCAATTTCATTTTCAGGGCCCCCAAAATTTCCCCTTCACCGGGACCCACCTAGCTCATTTTAGCAGATGACAAAAATCAAATACATAAAACAAAATAAATGATAAAAAAAAGGTTTTTTCTTTTTTTTTTTCATTTGTAGTGATTTCAGTACTATCAATCAGAATGATAAACAAACTGAAACAAGGAGAAGGATTTGAAACATGTGGAAAGGCTTACATCACTCCCACCCATCAAAGGCACAAGAAATGAAGGAATCATGACTGCTGTTCCCAAGGCCAGAATGTAATGCTGGAACCCCAGAGCTATTGTCTCCACTGTTAAACATCAAAACACAAGAGCGAGAGAGATAATCACTCATCAGTGAACAAAAACAACTAAACAAGGAAATAACAATGCAGCTGAGAAAAGAAAAAAGGGAATGAAATGTCATACCCCAAGATGGGTTTGAGTCTATACAGTACTCTAAGCCCTGAAGTTGTTCCATTGGTGGGTGGCTGATCTCCTCTACCTTTGTAGCTGCCATGATCAATCACTGCCCCACTTTGCAACTCTTCTTCCTTTGCTTCCAAATCCCACTTCTTATGAAGCATAAAAAACACAGAACAGAAACAGAGAAAGAAGAGAAAAGGATAGAGCCTTTGATTTGATCCTCCAAGAAAGAAAATAGATACTTGAGTAACAAGGGAAGAAGGAGGAGGCCAAAAATTCTGACAGAAACTAATGGAGTCAAATGTATGTGATGTTTTTTTTTTTTGTGGATGAAAAGCAGAAAGTGAAAAGAGACAAGAACAGAGCTATGAAAAGCAGAGTGAGAAACAGAGCAAGAGGAGATTGCTCTTGCTACCCACTTATAAGTACAACTTTGTTAGCAGTTTCTATCTTTCTTTGTGCAATTTTTTGATTATATATAACAGAGTGTTCCGTTAACTTTTCTGTATTCCCATAATGCCCCTTAAGGAACTTCCAAAAAACTGAACACAAATGTTACCGTTGCTTCACTGTTCCCACTAAACTTTACAACAACACTTTTTTTTTTATTAGATGTGAGTTCTAAAGTGCTAGTGGTAAAAGGATATTGATGACAGTATATAATTATAAGAGGTGAGTTTCTGTGAGGTTAAGAACGCTGCTGAAAATTTTATTGAAGACTCAGGAGTAAAATTCTCACTCCATTTTTATGTTTATCTTTATTAGCGGGGACTTTGGTCTGATAGTAAAAGTGATAATGAAAAATCATTAATTACTTGTTTATATAATTTTATAAATTAAAACTTATTTATAAAGTTTTTACCTCTACCTTTTTCATTTTATAAAATTTGACCATTTGCTCAACGGGTTCCTTTTCTCAAGGAAGGGGTGATGAAATTTGATTAGGATCAAACAATTTTAAAAAATTATTATGCAATTTGATTTGTGCTAGAGCTGAGTTTAACATACAAAAAAAATTTAAAACTATCAAGCTATAAGCAATTTATTGCAATTCGATGTTCAGCTCATTTTTTTTTTACCTTAAGCAAAACCATTAATAATTTAGTATTACTACATGCAATAAAAAGAATACACAAAAAAAAAGATGTCATTTGATGTCTAATTTTATATCCTCTTATTACACTTTAAAATAATTCGTTATATCAAATTTATTTGGATTAAATTGTAAATTTACACTATCAACCATCGACCACCACACGTGTTAAACTGCTCCACTTTCTTTTCCATGTTTCCTTGCCACCATTGTAGTCTCGTTCTTCCTCCTACTATTTGAGCTTTCTTTCTCTTCAATTGTGAAACTTCTTCCACCTTGATGCACCCATCATCCATCTCAAAAAGTCATACACATATCTATTAAACTTTGTTGACATATCTAAATGAGTAAACAAATTGAGAGATTCAATGTTAAAGCAACACTTGACAAACACTTTATATGAGTATCTGTCAAGGCAACTAATATAATATAAAGAACGCTATTCAAAATTTGATTGATGGTATTTGACTGTTTATTAACATTCGTTGAATATGGTTTATTAACCTGTTTGTTTTAGATTTATATATAAACGCTTTATAGGAAAATTATGAGTTTAATTGCCATACAATTGATGTAGTAAAGTTTTTTTATATTGTTAGTTAATCAAATTATGTTATATATATTATCATGTTAAACTCTGGAGTTAACTCGTAAACTCTTACGAGTTTACGATTTTATTATACAAAACGAGTTAACACTTATGTAAACTCTTTTTTGGTAAACTCTCGATTCTATTAGCGAGTTTACGAGTTAAAATCTACCTACGAGTTTATGAGTTTACCTCAAAATATACAAATTTTGTAACTTGGTTAGATACTTACCTAACTTTCTTTATATTAGATAATATATATTGAGTTTATTTAACTAATTTCATATATTTATCATAATTGAGTTATGTTTTATTGAACTATAAAATAATACAGATACTGAATAAAGTATGACATAACTACTAAGTGTCATGTAGTAAGATGTATTTTATGATATTTCTTTCATTAATTTAATTTAAAGTTAACATTATTTAATTTCAATTATAAATACAATATTTAATCAAGTTTAGTTACTAATTATATTGCTTATAGCATATTTTTTTTACGAATGTAAACTCATACGAGTTTAAAGTTTACGAGTCGAGTTTATAATTTGAGTTTTCTGAGACTTCACGAGTTTACTTAAACTCTCGAGTTTGACAACCTTATATATTACTTTTAAAGTAATGAGTGATAAAGTTAACTATTTTTTATCATATGATAAAATTAGATTAAATAATAATATAAAAATATTTATGTTATTGATACATAACAATTAAACTCTAGAAATATTATATACTATAAGCATGCGTATGGTTAACCAATTATAAATGTTGTAACTCTTTTGCGAATTACGTTATTTTAAATATATGTGTGTATATATATATTAACAAAATAAAAAAAGAGTTTAATTATTATGTAAAACATTTTTTTCATAATCATTCAATCACATCTCTGTGTAGTGGTGAGAAATTCAAAACTCTTTACTCATATGTATGATGTAATTGAATGAATGTGTAAAAAAAATCTTACACATACATATCAACTAAACTCTAAAAATGATTGTGTCTTGTGCCATGACACAGGCTCAAATATTTCAACAGTCTAGCTTTAATGATATTTTTAAACAATTGCAAATAAAGTCCTTTCATATTTAATTTTAGAAATTGATCCCAATCCCCGAGCTTCCTCTGATATCCCAAAACACTCTCATAACAAGGTGGCAAGATCACCTTCAACAACCTTGTGAAGATCTTGAAGGGCTTCTCCTCCTTCTCAGAAGCTCATCCTCTTTGTCCACACCCACCACAACAAAATCAATGATTAATAATAAAAAGATATAAAAACAGACAAACACCCATTTGGTCACATAGAAAAAAACAATCAGAGGAAATATACAAAAAACAAATCTATTATCTAATATTTTTCGAGACCCAAGTGCAGCAATGTCAATGAAGTTTGGTAAATTTTTCAGCATTCCCTCATCATAGTAAAAAAATTGTTGGGTAATTTTCTTGTGTAGAAGCTTTTTTATTTAGCATTGTGCAGAGTTATAGCAGTTAATTTGCGTTTAATAATAAACTGGAAGATGGAGTAACCATTGACTTGGGTCCAATCCAATTAACGGATGGAGTAAAAAAACAAAGCACAAATTTGCAACGTCTCGTTATTTAAACGCCACAATACAAGCAGCATTTAATATTTAGATTTCATTGCCCTTCACTCCATATTTTATATTTATTCACACAATATACTTTTTTTATATAGATGCCAAGTGTATATAAATACACTCACAAGTAATAAAGTTTCTAAGAAGTGAGAATCACATACATGTAAATGTATCAATTTAATTTAAGAATTTCTTTAACTTCGATTCATTTATTGTTTGTTATATATGCATTGTGGATCACATCCATGTTTTTTTTTTTTTATCACTTATAACCTTATATTATATTGTTATTAGAGCACATAAGAATTGGTCTCCGTTGTATCTCTACTTCTTAAAAGTCCACAGGAGAAATGTCTAAACAAATCTAGTCTTAAGAGTTACACCATAAGTCCTATGATATTGTTAATTTTGTTGTGTTGTTGGATGGCTGTCCTCAAATTTTAATGCAAAATCAATTTAATAAGTAATAACTAACGATAATATTAAAAATACTATAACCAAAGTTGCAGAAACCTCCATGTCACTAATAGATGGTAAAAGGGTAAAAAAGTGTGTGAGCACACATCTCACAATGGTATACTCATACTTTAATCATTTTCTCTCTTGAAAGAATAAATAATGAAGCCTTACGTCAGAAAAAAAATAAAGTTTAATTTATAAAGCATCAATTTTTGAATTCAGGTTGGATTTATGGTAAGCATTTGTGCTAAGTTTAAAAAACATCTTAACCCCACAAGAAAAAGGAAAAATGAAACTTCGTAACAAATTGCTTCTTACGAGAATATTCAAAGCATTGTTTGAATACATCTCATGAAAAGAAAGTCTGTGTTTACATGTACTTTTAAAGAGAGATAATACAAAATTTGATGAGGGGGAACATTTAGGAACAAAAGAAATTATCCCCTTGCACTATATTGCGTTTCCATGTCAGATTATGAAAAGTTATCTGAAAAAAGTATAATAGGCCTTCTTTATGGGACTAAAGATGCAAAAAAGAAGCAAAATGATACTCCTAAGTTATCTCTAAAAGCAAAATTCCTACGTATATCCGATTAAAACATTATAACTTAGTCATGAAAGGAGGAGTACTGGAGGGCTTGTGTATATCCATTTAAATTATCAGTCATAATAGGAGGGCTCTAGGCGCTAGCTTTGTGCAATATAAACAAAATCATAAGATTATATGAACACACATACTTTGTCTGTGTAATTTTTTTTTTCTATTGGAAGCAAAGAAAGATATATAAGATGGCACTGATGATTTTGTGGAGTTCTTTTTGTGGTACGTAGACAATAATGAAATACAAAAAGATATTAGTTATGAACTTCGGAAGCAACCAATAAAATAAGGTGCCAAGGCGACAACAGAAACTCAACTAACAAAAGGTATTCAAACAAGGACAAGGATGCTCTATGTCTACCTCACCGAGATTCAACAATGCGTAGCAAAAGTCAAGCAAAGCCTAACAAGTTTGGGAAAACCCACGGGATGCCGTGGATGCTACTAATGTCAATACTAAGTTAACATGTTACAAAATGGGAGGATCTATCACTGAAAGAGAGGGCCCAGAAGAAAATGTGATTTTCAAAGTGAGGGACACATGATTTTTGACTTGTGCACCCTACAAATACAGGACATGGGGCAATAGCCACTTGGATCCACATCATGCCCTACCTTGCCCAATTCTCCACTTTTTATGACTATGAATCTACTCAAAATCACACAAAAGAAATTCACCCAAGGGGTTTATTAGTCTAGTCAATTTAATTAACATACAAATAAGTGATCTAAAAATCATATCAATATGAATGTTACTTATTTTATTTTAACGGAGGATCGATTGTCTTTTTTTTTCTTTACCATCGACTACATTGAATAAAAGAAACTTAAACTTAATGATGTATTTAAAAGGGTTAAAGGGACATTGTCTTCTAGTATTGGTTTGTACCCATTTGCACCATTGGATTAACATGAAGAATTATGAGCTTAATCATAGGATTATTAGGCAGATAGTCTTCTCATGCACCTCAGGAAAAGGAAATACAGGGATAATATTTCCTAAAGATTTCTTGAGGAATGCATGAAGGTTAGGGAAACTATTTGAGGGTATGAAATGGAGGATTTGGGGTCTGACAAATATCTCTTGGACCCCCCAAGAGACCCAACGAAGGCCCATGGATCAAGGACCTTTTATTAGGATGCTTCTAGTGCAACAAGGACACCCTCCTACACTTAGACACAACCTTTTTCTTGTGATTAGCTGTCTTATTTTTCCCCTTTTTGGAAGGACTTGGTGACCAAGTTAACAAAAACCCCATAGTCACCAGAAAGGATCTGATGGGGGGGGAGAAAGTGACGTGAGAGAGGAGATAGGTTAAAGAGGTATAGCTGCTCCTCCCATAAAAATGAATGAACCCACAGGGAGAGAGGGCCATACGTGAGACTTGAGAAACCCTTCCCCCCCTCTGCTTTTCCTCATCCCCTTTCTTCTAGAACAAACACAGACACCCCCATACACCAACAACAACACAACCATGGGACTTTGTCAGAAGTCAGAACTGTTCACCCTCTCACTCCAGTACCAGACAGCTCACCCACTCCCACTGCCATCACACTCACAAACAATCAAAACAAAGCTTATAAATCCATAATCTCCAGATCTGTATGCTTTGAACCTCTTAATCCGCAAAACGGTTTGAATCGAGGATAGTTTTTTTTTTCATTTATTAAACTCAAAATTACTTATTAGAAGTTAGATTTCTTTACCATTCCAACCAATCATGTGGGTAAAATGTGTGTAAATGCATTTGAGAACCATTGATTCTAATTTCTAATGTTAAACCAAAAGAAATATATTTATTAAAGTTTTGGTCAATAACTGACTTTTTTATTTGTCTTGGAAGAAATAGATGAAACTCGAATTGTGCCTACAAACAGGCCCGACTCCAGTGACAATAATTGGAGCTCAACCATACTACCAACGTGTGAGGCCTACACTTAACAACATACGCGGACAGGGCCTTGAGCCTAGTGTCCTGGGATGGATGAGTCTGGGGCCCGTTACTTGCATTCAATCCTTAGAAAATGATTCTAGGGCTCATTACTTGCAATCACATTTAACAACTTTTAGTACAACTACACTCATAAAAGTGTAAGATCCATTGTGAGTCTCACCATAATATATTCTACACCTTTATGAATATAATTATATCAAAGTTGTTACATATGATTGTCTTTCTCGTATTCCTAAAAATCCTTTATCCGTTATTCTTTATGTCTTCATTTAGAATCCTGCAATTGTATGATCACTTAAAAAAAATTCAAAAAATATAAATAACATTATGTAATTTTACAGGTGTCAAATTCTGAGTAGGTACAGAAAAGATAATAGAAAAAAAGGAGAGACAAATTTCAATCCTCAATACCCAACCCTAATATGTATCAGAAAAAAAACAACCCTAACTAGCACATTAAAATATACTGAGTTCTCAAGCATGTTCAGTGGCCCAAAATTTAACGGGAAAATATAGTAATTAGTGGATGTATAGTTCTGTTACGTATGCCATCATCTCCAGGTATCGAATGCTCAGAGAACCATTGGATTAAAAACAAGGACATAGTGTCCACGTACAACTTAAAGATGACTCCAAGCAGATCTTATCTTAGTTTGTGCCACTAACTTTACTCGGAACCAGTCACTGTCTTAGCAATTTGATAAGCTTAAAGTGACAACCATGAAGCAGGTAACGAATTCTTTTTCAGAGAAATCGTAAAGTGACAACCACGAGCAGTCAGATTCTGTAGCATATTTGGAAACATATTTGTATGTATAAAGCTAAGCTAAAGGCAAAAAAGGAACTATAAAAATTGAAGCTCACTTTCAAGTGTCAGCAATTTTGTGTCTTTTGTAGGAAAAGCAAGTATTGGTATTATCTTTTCAAAAGCCGGAATCTTATTATTGTGATCAAATGTAGATGTATATTTAAACCCAACAAAAGAATTGTAGAATCTCATTAGTTTTAATTGAATTGCTCGCGGAAAAAAATGTACTCTTTAAATTCTCGTTTGGGGACTAGATGGGTATAATTTATATTTTTGGATTTTATTCTTTGAAGAAAAAAGAGGTTAATATATAAATATTGTATGGAATTGTGAGAGGGAAATTACTTATCTACTTTGTTGTTCGTAAACATATCGACATTGAGTACGTATCACTTTCTTACAGGCCTCGGAAAAGAAAATTAAATGCAAAGAACCAACTTGAGAAAGCATCGCCAATTAACCACACAGCGACAACAGTTCTTAATATATATTCAATTCGTTTCTTAATTATAGAATATGGGATGACCAATTAACTTGAGATAGAAAAACAAAATTGGTCCAAAATTTCATATGTACATGGGATTAGCCAACTTGTAAGTAAAATCGTTGGTCGTGGTAATGGTATTATAAAAGCTACTACATACCATTTGATTGTAGCAAAAGTCAAGCATAAAAGTCTTGATTTAAATCCAAATATCCTATCCAAGCTGGCTAGCTGGCGAGTGATAGTTCAACAATCGCCCACTACTATGAAATTTCAATTGGATACAAATGACCTCCACCGCGAAAGTTATTAACAATTAATTAATCCCTGTTACGAAATAGGCCAAGGACCCGACCTAGAACACCATCTTGGTCCATATATAGTTCATGAGCCTCAAGTCCATGACACCCGCACCAACTCACTTCCGAGTTAAGAATCAACATCCTAATTATATGTATAAATCCTTAGTTCGATAGGAAAATCCGGTACACAGAACACTCCCTCGAACCACATCACTTGCAACCTGCATCTCGCCGTCTCCAACCCTAGGTATAAAATGAGACCGAGCTCTTCAGGTATTCGAAAAAAAAAACCATCCTTAATTTTACACTTTCATTCTACCTTAACCTACTTGAACATCAGAGTCCTTACAAGTATACTTACCCCAACTTGGAGATACGCCGAGGGGTTCAAGAGTCCTACCCGTTGTAAAGATCACCATTCTTGGTACAATCTCATTTTCATGCAACTTTTCTACGAGGGCAAAGTATTCTTATTCCATTCACATAATCAAATACGTCTACGACCTCATTGATTTTCCCCTTCATACTTTTGACGCAAATCATTTAAAACTCGGTGCGTGTTTTGATCACTAGAGAAAACCAAACCATGCTATAAATGAACCAGTCGTTTATGCTCTCATTGTAAGCAACTGATTGACCATTGACTACAAACTCTACGAGGACAACCACATTCATTCTGGGCAAGTTAGCGCATGCACCACTTTCAGGACTTGCACTGCGGGCCGAACGAACGTTCACGCTTGCTTTTACCCACATGACACATCACTTAGTCCCTTTAAGGCAATAAAGCAAAGACGCAACCTGCGAATGGGACATCCACTAAGTAGGAAGGATATTCTTCGCTAAAGATAAACAAAAATCGACAACAGAATAAAGCAAAAAAAATGGAAAAAAAAGAAAAAGAAAAATCAATTAAAGAAGTGAATTTTTTGTCAAAAGAAACTGAAAGAAAAAAAACAAAAGAATCAATAAATTACGGAATCTCCTCAGTGGGATTCTCTGCCCCATGCACACCCAAAAGAAAAATACCCTAAACTACTCTCCCATTCAGTCCAGAGTCCACCATTTTGTCCTTTACACTTTTTCTCTTCTTAACAAAAATTGGCCTACACATTTTATTATGATTGTAATTGCAATATTACTGATAATATAGCAACAATATTAACATTGAGGGAAAAACAAAAATTCCATTAACAAACCCGGGTCAACCCAAATCGCGTGGAATTCAAAACCAATAAAAAGACAAGAGATTCGTCAACTCGGGACGAGTCGTTCGTGAGGACGAATGTCTTTAAGCAAGCCCAAAACCTGACGCATGGTGGGCCTCTTAGAAGGCGACTCGGCCGTGCAAAGGTACGCGACTCGGAGGCTCTCCACCATCTCGCTCACCGAGTCTCCACCGAGCAACATCCTCTCGTCCAGCGCCCTATCCCCGTGCCCCTCCCTCACCGCCTTCCTCACCGCCGCCACCCTCTCCGCCGTCCCGCCCTTCCCCGTCAACATCTCCATCAGCACCACTCCAAAACAGTACACGTCATCTTCCGTCCCGCAAATCGGGTCCGGGTCAGCCCGCCACCCGAAATCAGCGATCCGCGGCTCGAAATCGTCCGCTAGTAAAATGTTGGAGGTCACGAGGTGGCCATGCACGACGGGCTTCGAGCCCGCGTGATGCAGGTACGCCAGGCCACGCGCTATTCCCACAGCAATGCGGTGTCGTGTCAGCCACCCCATCTTTCCCGAGGAACCCTCGACGACGCCGTCTTGGATCTCCCACGTGTCGCGACTCCAGTCCTCCACGTTGGTGTCCCCTGCTGGAAGCTCCTGTAGCCACCTCCCCAGGTCCCCGTTTGCCATAAACTCGCACAATACCAGCTTCTCCTTACCTGAAAATAAGAAAAAGAATTAAAATCACACCAACCATGTTTTATTAATGACTAATTGATTTAGTAATATAAGAATTTGCCATAAATAAGCAAGCTAGTAGTGGTGTTCGAGTGAGTTCAAATTTCAAAAGTTTATTCTGTCAAGTTGAGTGGCACAACTTAAGAAATAAAAAGTTTGTGCAAGTACATTTAATTTACTTTTTAGCCAATTATGGTCACTCAGAAAATTAGAAAGCAGTGTTGAACGTACATGCACGAATTTCCAAAAGCAATGATGCGGAGTGATGATGGATTTGATTTTTCTAGGTGTAGGAAATGGTGACAAAACACAGACACAGCATGTTATCGAGCAGTGGAGAAGGACAATAGAAAATTGAAAACCCCGTGAAGCCCATTAATGAGAGCACCCGCTAAGAAATTTTTTAAAATAAAAAACAACAACCGCTACGGTACGGCTAATTACTCACCTGCAATGCAGTAACCGGAGAGGGGCAACAGGTTGGGGTGCTTGAGGCTGGAAAGGTCAACGAACGTGGCAACAGAGTCCTCAGGATCAACGCCCCTCGCGTGTTCGAGGACCTTGATCGCCACGTGGAGGTCTCCAGGGAGGACAGCCCTATAGACGGGCCCACGCCTTCCCTCGGCAAGGAGGGAGTCCCTGCCGAAGTGTGACGTGGCAAGGATGAGGTCCCTGAAGGTGAGGCTCATCAACGGCTTCTCGAACATCACCACGGGCGCAGAAGACGGCTCCTTCAGATCAGCCACCCACGTGGACCCCGACTCCGTCTCGAACTCGAACGGCCCCGATTTCTCCACCGCAATCGTGGTCGTCCACTGTGGGACCGGCTTCGAGATCGCCCATTTGTTCCTCTTGGAACGCTCCTTCCTCCTCCTGTGAACAATGAGGAGCACCCAAACGGACAACAAAACCAGCGCAAGCGACGATACCGAACAAGACAAAACGACAATCAACGTTTTGCGTTTCCGCGTGGGTTTTTGGGGAACGGAATGGTTGTCAGGTGGAGCGTAGGTGAAGTTGTTGCCAGCGTGGATGAAGGCGGTTTTGCCGAATCTGTTGAACCTGTTGAGGCTAACCGTGGAGGTGAAGTTGTTGTGGGAGACGTTGAGGAAGCTGAGTTTGTTGAGCGGAGGGAAGTCGGAAGGGAAACTGCCGGATAAGTTGTTGTTGGATAAGTCAAGGTAGAGGAGTTTGTGTAAGGAAGAGACGGGTTTCACGGTGCCACGTAGGTTGCAGTTGGAGAGGTCGAGGGTTTCGAGGTTTTGGAAAGCGGAGGGATGGGGTGCCCAACAGGTGAACCTGTTGTGGGAGAGGTTGAGCCGCTGAAGCGACGAAAACGAGGTGTTTTCTAGTGCGGCGGTGGTGATGCTGCCTCCGAATTTGTTCCTTGAGAGGTTGACTTCCCGTAAGGTTGGGTTTGACCAGAACCAGATTGGGACGAGGCCTTGTAGGGAGTTACCGGAGAGGTCGAGGGCCTTTAGCATTGACATGTTCCTCAGATAGGCCCATGAGATTGTGCCGCTGAGGTTTCTGGATGGGAGATTTATTGCGGTGATGTGACCCTCCCAACAGTTTGCAGGTCCTGTTGCGTCGAACCCGGAGACTGATTTGAATGCCTTTGCCAGTAAGCCTTGCTCTACGCTGTTGGTGCATGAAGATTGGACCAGAGAAAAGAGCGCCGCGAATATGAGGAATCTGTAAAAGGGCTTCTTCATTTTCTTTGACGGCACTTGAGCATGAGAAAATGGCTACTTACTACCAGTACTCAGAGAGAGGGAGGCGGGGCCGCTGATTGTGTTGAAAGATTGCCGCTTGCTGATGTTTTTATATTATTATTATTATTATTTACTCTAATTGTATTTAAATAAGAATTTTGACCTACCCAGAAAAAAATGACTTTTTATTTTAAACCGTCAAGCAACGTTTTTTATTTTTAAATATTAAATATTAATATAAGATTAAAATATGAGATGAAATAAGCGGAGAAAGTGGGAAATTGAGTTAAAAAGGAAAAGCAATTTCAAATTTTTAGTAGTTAAGAAAAACAATGCAAATTGTTACCAATAAACGTTACTTAAAATATTGTCTTGTTTTATTTTCAAGCTATTACTTTCTCGTTCATAATACTAATTATCTTTTTTTTTTTATTTTTTAAGTTCTTTTCTTTACGTGTAATTTTTAATTTGCTTAAAATATTGTTTGAGACGTGACGTACAGGGGCCAAAGCTGCTCTGGAACAAGGATGTTTGTTAGTTGAGTATGTTTCATTGGGGGACAATGGGATCAGGAGGTGTGACTTATAATATTGAATCACGGCCCTCAATCGCAAATAGATTTGAATGTGATTATACAATGGTCTGTTTGGAATTGGTGAATTATTTTGATTTGAATTAATTTGGATTGAAGCAATAAAGATGACCGCGTACTCCCCCCGTTCCAAACACTCTCAAATCTAAATGTGCTAGAAATTGACGGGTCCCCATTTTCTTTCTTTTATATCGGATTCAGGGGCAATTTACTATTAAAGATCAGATAGCAGATGATGCAATGTTTATGGTAAAGATTCAGCTTAGTCGTAGTGTCATAGAATGAATTGTCCATACCAAGACTTCACAGCACATTGAGCTTCTACTTGTTGGAATTTAGTAATTACATCACCTCAGATTA
Source organism: Nissolia schottii (assembly GCA_003254905.1). Classification (NCBI taxonomy): domain Eukaryota; kingdom Viridiplantae; phylum Streptophyta; class Magnoliopsida; order Fabales; family Fabaceae; genus Nissolia; species Nissolia schottii. The sequence continues at coordinate 34,328 of QANU01114261.1, read as the reverse complement.
CTAAGGATTATGAGATTACATAAATACCTATATTCATGGTTTAACGATAGGAATCCCTTGGTGCAACTGATCACAAACGAGCGTTGGTCTGTAGTCTTCGTCAACCAAACCTGCTTGGTTCGTCAATGGGTCGACTAAATATTCACATGGAAACATGAGAATTTGTAACCTATTTATTACCACATATATTTTCTATAAATTGGCCAAACAATAATTTTCCTTTAGGCCGATTAATGCTCGCATAATTAAATAAAAAATAAGTTGAATATTTAATGTTCATTATTTGGCCAAATGATAAACTTCCTTTGGACCGATTATTATTCGCATAAATAACAAACATTAATTAATCTTTTCGGTTACCCAAACTACCTCAAGGTTAAATGGTCAAATATTTCCGAGCTCTTTAAATTAATCGCCTTTTAAATCAATAGCGCTAGTCACAGATTAAACCATAATGTCTTATGCCAGCGTCAATTGATTTTATTAGCCCATATATCATTGTTGCATATGGAAATGTACTTCAACCACCATGAGGTGAGGATGAAGCACAATGGTACGGTGACAATCAAAATTGTTCATGGCCCCTTCATAAATATGTTGTCTTGCAAAACTCACATTCTAGATATCAAATCTTGATCATAAAAATTACTAAAGTCTTACATTACTTATAAATAAATACTAAATAGCCTTTATAATATTATGACAATTTTCACTATTTAAATTAATTTTTAAGGTTAAATTAAATCATTTATTTCTTAAAATATATCATCTTATCATTTCTCATTAAAATATCCATTTTAACAAGCAATTAATTAATTTCTACCGCTTCCTATAAATCAAATTTCACCGTGTCATAATTTTGAGAGTTTGCAAATAACTGTTCATCGTATATAACTGCATAACATATTAATAAATTAATTGATAATTAACATTTTAAGTCATTATTATGAAAATAGCTCTCGTTTAGCAAGCTGACTATTCAAATTAATTACAAATTTGACTATTCAAATTTTGAAGAGTTGCAGAGTTCATGGAATGGGGTACAATATAAAATTGAGACTATTTTATGCCATGTACAAATACAAATACAGTATACATATATTCACACAATCATTTTTCTTTCTTTATTTTTTATTTAAGTTCATATGTACAAGCAAATTAAGTCTGCAGTCAGCCCTCAGGCTGAGAGCTGTGGTTCACCTATATACGCTTACTAAATTAAATAAAAATATTTGCCATGAAATTATTCCAAAGTATGCCATTTTGCTTTCAAATAGCATGCTCCTATTTTAGCTAAGCCTGACCAATACAACTGAACATAAATAATGAAGAAACAGAGCGTGTTGAATAATAAGCAGCAGACAGAGATGAATAATCACCAGAGATCAATAATAGCAGTTTTGATTGAAGCTATTTCATTATACCACGGAGCATGATGATTCATTTACTTATTGATAAAGCAAGTGAGCCTAGCTGGTTTAAACTATGCCCGCCCAATTGATTGAAATTTAGCTAGATAAAAACAAATACGGAACTGATTGATTGTTATGGCTTGAGTAAACATTATTGATAAAAGATTAGGGAAAGGCCTGAACAGTCAAGCAGAGAATTGCTACATGCATCTCAATTCTAGTTTCTTGAAAGAAAAACAAATCACATGCAAATTATTAAATTACAAAGACCTTGACTCAATGATAATGCTAAGTCTTCCACTTAAGTCCTCATCACTTCATCAGTCACGAAACCCTTTTTTGGTCCCCTTTCCTTAGTCTGATCAACTGGCAACATTACCCGCATAGTTTGCTTTCACATTTTAGAATAGGTCTACGAGTAAAACAAAAAACAAAACAAAAACCAAGAAAACACGCCTAAAAAAAGCTTCCACCCTTCTTCTTCGAGGAAAAATTAATGAATAACAACAATCTTACCAAAGCTTAGATAGTTAGATGATTAAAATGAATGCTTTAAATTTAATTAAATTACGGTTTCTTCTTTAACAAATAAATAAACATAATGCAGTACACGCTAAAAGAAAAAAATAAACATATATTTTAATTATAGAAAATCTAAATAGCATATTGTTATGGTTCAATCTGAACACAAGATAACATTGACTCATCCTTATAGGCGTAGAATTGACCTTGTAAATTAGATTTAAAGCCCAAAAATTTTACAAAGTAACTCAAACTTTAATGTATGTTTGCGTAACTGCCGAATGTGTAACCCCTTGATCTTTATGAGACATCATGAGTACATTCATTAATATAATTGGTTTAATGATAATCTTGGTCATGGTTACAAAAGAGTCCAATTGAAAAAATACAAGTCATTCTCTAATTATTATATCATATTATTTATATATTGGCTTGAGCATCAGTAATTTTTGTAAGTATCACCTTTACTAGATCAAAAACATCTTCAGTATCACCATCTTACTCATTCACCTGGAAAGCTCTCAAATTCATATTAAAATCAGGATTATGAGTTGTATCTTAGGCAATCCGAATTACTCATAACACATACCTCCATCTGCGACATATTTTAGTTAATTTGAAAAAGTAATGGTTCGAAAAATAAGGAGGTGATCAAGAGAAACACAAGGGAAATGTCGCATGAATCAATAGTACATATACTCAATCGCAAAATGACAAAGTACATGGCACTGATACATAAATCAAACTGAGAGGCCTAAAGAGGATGCATCCAAAGTGGTTCAAAACAAACATTATGATGGATTTGGAAGTTGGCAAGTAGCTTGTTCCTCAAAGTCCAGATGCTAGTAGCCATCACACCTGCTCTGGCACGTGGTCTTGGTTTCTTCCTTTTGCCATTATTATATTATGCTATTTTATGTTAATTAAATTATGCGTTGGAATGGTTTTGGAGGATAATTAAGTAGATGGGTTGGTCACTTCCCACCTAAACCTCACTCATTTTAAACCAAAATACCCAAGGGAATGACAACTCAGATTTTGGATATACTGTACTATTATCTAACTCAGATTTGGGATTTATTATAAAATAAAATATACCCACATTCTTACCCGAAAGTTGATTAACCACTAGTACTCCATCTCTTTCATATTTTGTTGAAATTTTTTAAACAAAAATTTATCAAAGATTAATTGTTTTGATTTAAAAAAAGTATTAAATGTATTTTTTACATTTATATTTTTATTATTTCTCATACTTTTCATAACACTTAATAATTATAACACTTATTACTCAAGGTTAATTTTGTTTATACACTCTATATTTTCTTTATTTTAATATTAATTAAATGATTTCTTAAACTGTATATTTTTATTTAAATGAAAAAAAAAAGTTGAATGAAAGGATTACTAATCACGGAAGATCTCACTTCTGGAAAAACTTGGGGGGGGGGTGTTTGTATTGTTACGGCGCAATACCAAATTAAAATTGAATGTGGGACTGGAATAATCTTTTCGTACATTCATCATTTGAGTGTGTGTGTGTGTGTGTAAGGCAATGTTTGGGATTCCTTTAAAAAATAAGTGAAATGTGTTGTGCAAAGAAGGGTTATGTTTAGCCCTGGTGCCCTACAATGCGCTTTCCACCTTAATCACAATTTAACTGCAGCTATTACAATGCTTTTGTGTTTGTCACCTCACCTGAGAATTGTTCAGACTGTTATGCAATATGGCGTGTTGTTAATTTGCTGGGAATAAATTGAAGGTTTGTATAATATATGTAAAGGCCACAAGGATTCATTCTGGATGCGTACTAGCTAATTCTATTCATGGAGGGGTTTCAAATACCTATGTTTCATCTCTTTTTGGATGACAACAGAACAATAATTCCCCTTCTAAGACACAATTCAAACTAACAATCCGAATCACAAAAGTTTAGAGACCATATATAGATTCAACGGTAGAAGACTGTAAGGAACCCTAGAGTTCCCCGTTAAGTACAAAAATTAAGCTATTGAAAGATACTTTTAACGTTTTTTTTTCTCCATATCTTATATAAGTTTCTAGTTAGAATATGATAAATTTTTAGATGCATAGAGAGGAAGAGATAAGTTATGTTCTGTATTATTCATCGTTTAACACATCATTAATTGCGTTAAAAGTGTAAATGAAAAATAATAATGACCCATAAAATTGATATGTCAAATAATGAATGGTACAAAATAAATTTATTTATTTTTTAATTTTTTGTTCTTTGTGCATCTAATTTTTTTTTTTGCTAGAATAGAATATTGTAATTGAAGAGAGACTTACCATCATATTTATTGACTCAACTTGAATTAGATTATTTAAAATTTCAGTAGAATTTTAGATTATACAAAAATAACAATAAAAAAAAAGTAGCTGCTTGATCATTTTTATGATACCTTCGAAATGTTGTATTGCACATTTTTTGAGCCTACAAGCCACCCTAATTCTGGTGAATTTTTGTGAAATGAAAATTTCGTTCTTGACTACACAAATTAACCCCATATATGTTATTCATTTAAATTAAAATGTTAGTGCAGTTTTCCTTGATTTCACCACCTCCCATCAAACTGGTAAGAACTGATGAGAACCCTAGCAATGTGCAAGCCCAAAGAAGCCAACCTGACTTTGCTTTTGCTCTTTTAGCAAAATTCTCCATGGTCTATAGCTAATTGTATTGGACTGAAAAAACAAGGTTATAGTCCTACGGTTGTAGATTTTACATTGGGCTTTTCTGAAAGAAATAATATAAAGCGAGCAGCCCAACTTACCCAAAGTTATAATAATAGTAATACTCATGGAATAACAAGAGGTGAAAGGCATGACATGTGGACCCAAAAAAAAAAAACGAGGAAGGAAAGGCATGGTGTAGAAAATGTTATAATGTGCCATTGGGTATACGAATAATTAAGATACTTCTCTTCTTGTATGTGCAAGGGTTCGAATGTAGTTTCACACATGGATTATTAAGGGTAAGGGCTAATCAAATTGAAAAACAAATGTTAAAAAATAATCATGGGAATATGCTTATTCCTGTTTCTTTGATATCATATACACGTCACTAACTTCCTGATTGTTAATTTTGATTTAACGTATCTTTACAATGAGTTTGCATATATACAAATGTTGTATCGGACAGAAGTTCAAATTGGTAAGCTATGGATTTAGAAACAAGTGTGTAAGTATTTAATATGACTAAACCATTAATCAACTTGGGTATCTGATTGTATCAATCAATCAAAATATTATATCTCTAGTTAAATTTAATATACTTTATCTAGGATTATAGTTGTAAATGTCTAGATCTTCCTTTAATTTCTTTTACACTTTTTTTTTTATTGTTTATGATATTTAAAATTGAAGATAATACTGACAGAGGCTCATTATTTCTTGTAAACTAATGTATAGCACACTACCTTAGATCGATTATGGTGAAAAATATAATTAAAATAATTGTTCGTTAATCTCCATAAGACTAGGAGAGCGGCTTGCTGCATTATTTAAATTAGATATATTGTATAGTGATTTCCACGGGGAAGATAGATTAGTGCAATTATTTGAAGAGGAAAGGGAATATATCAAATGCAGGCGTGTTGTCCTTCTTGAGTGTCTTGTAATTAGCCTTTGTTTTGGTGAAGTGCGAGGATCAAAAAGTGACCTCCAAACCCATGTATGGGGGGGCGGGAAATGGTCTTTCTTTCAGAAGGAAAAACAAAAAACAATTGAACTGGCCACATTAATTGCAACCCTAATTAACACATGTATCTCTTTTTAATGTGTATGGTAGGTGAATAATAATTTTAGAAAAATAATAATATGAAGAATAATAAAAAGATAAAATTGACGTGTTTTATGAGAGAAAAAAAAATAATTAATGAGTCTTACATCAATTTTATTTTCTTATTGATGTTCATATTATTATTATTCTAAAGTGTTTATTATCTAACATTCTCCCATCCATGATAGCATTTATTTTTTTAATGTTTACATAAACCGTATTTCACTCTTTTAAGTCCAAGATATTTTATGTTAACAGTGTGAATGATTAGTCGATATAAGAATTTTTTCCACATTTAAATAAAGTTCAACAGATTTTTTAACTTTCTTAAAAAACTCAAAGGAATATCGGTATATCACCCTTCACTGAGGCCGCAGCTTGAGGAAGGACTTTTTTCATGTTACCTTAAAAACTACTATAGGGGGATATTTTGATGCATAGTTTCTCACTTTTTCTTCTTATTAATGATAAAGAGATTTGCTTAACATCTTTTACGCAAATTTTCGAGTAACTCAATTGTAATCTTAAAAAAAATAAATGTTATTTGTTCCCATTTAACGTAAGAACTTATGTTGAGTCATTTTTAGTAATTTAATTGTAATTTTTTTTTAAAATGGATGTTTGTACTTATTTTGATAGAATATAAATTTTATTAGAATTTCATTCAATAATAAATACAACATGAGTTAATATAGTATCTCATAAAAATGAGTCTTAATAACATATTTTTTCGTTTCACTTTTTGTTGTTATTTTTTTACCAAAGCACATTATTTAAGAAATTATTTAATTGACATTAAGATAAAAAAAAGTATAAAATGTATAAACAAAATTAATCTTAAATAATAAATATTATAGTTATTAAGTGTTGTGAGGAATATGAAAAATAACAAAGATATGCGTATAAAAAATATATTTAACGTTTCGTATAATTAATCTTTGATAAACTTTTATTTAAAAAAACGAAGGAAAAAAAATGGAGGGGATAATTTTATTTTAATTTGTTGGGTGCTCAATTAGAGTGCACGCTGCTTGTCTTTTTACGTAAAGTTGTTAATACAGTACTTTCCGTATCAAAATTGGCCAAATAAATTATTTTCTGAGTACAGAGACAAGAGATTATATTGTATAATAATCTGCAAGTGTTGTTAGTCATGATTAAATTTAGTAGTAAAATAATTAAGGGGAGACAATTTAGTGAGTCAGTCATCAATCATCATTGGCGAATCTTACAAATTTATAATGCTAGGAAATTTAACGCAGCTCCGCTGTTTTCTAACCCAAGAGGGAACAATTTTAAAAATTGAAATAGTGGTGGTGTCATCACTAATAATTTAACTCATAAAAAACAGAAAAATAAGAAGATATTTTACGCGGCATGGAGTCAATGATTAAACATGACGCACAAAATCTTTTTTTTTTTTAGGTTGCCTGTCCGGTATCCAAGGCTTAACCTTGACTAATTCGGGTCGACCCGGGTCGCGCACCTAGCTATGGCGGGTGAGTCTCCTAGCGGGAATAATTGTATACACAACTATATCGGGACCTTGCTTAAGCGATACCAAGCCGCTTACCACATAGACCAACCCCCGTTGGTTCACACACACAAAATCTTTTACCAAAGAAGGTATAGCACTAAAATTAAGATAATTAGATTAATATATAAAATATTGTGTGATCCTATTTTCACTGCATTAAACGAGATTTTAAAACAAATTATAGGTCTAATATGAAAATGGGATATAACACCACTTGAGATTAACAATGTGACTGTAATAAGTAGCACTTAAGACTATAATCACAACTTCATTTACAACTACAAATGAGTTCATAATCTTATTTAAAATTTAGGGTTTAAATTTGAGCATGTACTATAATAATTTATTTTCAGTCTCAATTATTGTGTGAACCTAATTTGATATGACAAATTAAAGAAAACATAATAACATAATAATAAACTGAAATACTAACTTGACTATTACAATTTTATCAATAAAAAAAGTCAATTTTAAAATTTTAGGATTAGAATGACTCAAACCTTTAGTTTAAGGTATCAAACCCAACATTAACTCAATTTACAACACTAGTTTATTGGGGTAATGTTCATTTTTGTTATCGAAAGATTAAGAATAAGTCATTTTGGTTCATAAAATTCAAAAAATTGATTTCTTGATTCCTGAAATTGTAAGTCATAAGTCATAAGTCAACTTAATCATTTGACTCATTATCATTTATGTTTTTTGTTGATTTGTCTTATTAAATGAGATTGCAAATGTCATAGTGACAATACTTAGGATCACAATTTTCGATTGATATCAAGTTTCACTTGCAATCACAATCACAGATGCTCTCACAATCTCTCATTTGTAGTCTTTAGTATTACCAAATTTTGTTTACCGCACCAGTTGTTGTTATATTCTCATTTAATGAGACAAAATAACAAAAATGTGATGATACAATAATGATAATAAACCAAATGACTAATGTAACTTATAACTTACATATTTAATTATTAGAAAGTTAAATTTTAAAATTTATAGATTAAAATGGCTCAAAGTTACATTATTAATGACTAAAATGATCATTACTCTTAATTTACTTCTGTGCTCGAGTATATTCCTACTTATCAAAATAAGCAAAGATCTTGTATATCACTTTAGAGAATAAGACTAAGACGAAAGAAAAGGTGAAAATGATATTTATTTTTAGGTTAATTAAGTTTTTAGTCCCTATAATTTGGAAAAGTTTGGTTTTAGTCCCTCTGTGTAAGTTTTAGTCCCTGAAAAATAGCAAAATTTGGTTTTAGTCCCTGTTAACGGTGGATGGGTAACGGTGCTGACGTGACGCTTGACGTCGCTGACGGGCGTGACACGTGGACATGCCACATAGGCGGAGCACAGCTGTTCGGGTCCAACCCATAACCGAACCCGACCCGACCCGTTTAAAAAAAACCCAAAATCCCCAAAATCAGATGAGGCCTCCACCGCTCAACTCCCCTGCCGCCGCCGCCGCCGCTAACAACAACAAAAACAACAAGAAGGACGGCCGCCGGAAGAGGGACCTCACCCTGCCGCTCCCTCAGCGCAACACCAACCTCGCGGTGCCTTTCCCGCTCCCGCCGTCCTCGGCCTCGGCCTCCTGCCCTAGTGGCCACCAGCTCATCCCATTCTCCGAGCTGGAGCGCCTCAACCGCATCGGAAGCGGCAGCAGCGGCACAGTCTACAAGGTTGTCCACAGGACGACCTCGCGCGTCTTCGCGCTCATGGTGATCTACGGCCACCACGAGGACTCGGTGCGGTGCCAGATCCACCGCGAGATCCAGATCCTCCGCGACGTGGACGACGTGAACGTGGTGAAGTGCCACGACATGTACCACATCCAGATCCAGATCCAGGCGAGCACTGAAGCCTCGCGAGCACTTGAAGGGGAAGGCGAGCACGCGAAAACAGTAGCAGAAAACAGAAAGCAGTGGCAGCAGAAAACAAAAAGCCACTCGAGCACGAGGGCCTCTCGCTCGCTTGAAGGGGAAATGGAATACCCTGTAGTCCACGAGAGAGCAGAGAGCAATTAGGGGCACGACGGCGGCTTGTGCGGCAGCGACGGTGGCAGACGAAGCGGTGGGGAAGGGGAGTGCGTGGTCGTGCAGGTGGGTGCTCCAGGCTTGGGGACGAGTGGCACGACTAATTTGGGGATTTTGGGTAGTGAAGGTTTTTTTTAATTTTAAAAAAAGGGGCAGGTCGGGTCGGGTTATTGGTTGGACCCGAACAGTTGTGCTCCGCCTATGTGGCGTGTCTACGTGTCACGTCGCGTCAGCGACGTCAAGCGCCACGTCAGCACCGTTACCCATCCACCGTTAACAAGGACTAAAACTAAATTTTGCTATTTTTCAGGGACTAAAACTTACATAGAGAGACTAAAATCAAACTTTTTTAAATTACAGGGACTAAAAACTTAATTAACCCTTTATTTTTTTACTTTAACTATCTATGGATTAGATTCGTTCCCATAAAAATACATTGATATATTGTAATGTCGAAATTATGAAGGTGTATTTAGATGATATTTCTATTTATTTGACGCTACATCACACAAAAGAACAAGAGAACAAATAAAAAACAGAGAGGGCAACAAGTCGCACACAGGTGCAATGGAAGAGGCCTATCACTAGAAAAGAAAGGCTCTCCCCGCACCCCTGCCAACCCATACACCGCGTACCCATGGCTGAGGTGGCTCCCAAGAAGGCGGCCCCCGCCACCGCAGCCACGGCCTCCACCTCCACCTCCACCAACACCAAGAGCAAGGACCTCCTCCTGGGGCGATTCGAGATAGGGAAGCTCCTGGGCCACGGAACCTTCGCGAAGGTGTACCACGCCCGCAACATCAAGAGCGGCGAGGGCGTCGCCATCAAGGTCATCGACAAGGAGAAGATCCTGAAAGGCGGCCTCGTCTCCCACATAAAGCGCGAGATCTCCATCCTCCGCCGCGTCCGCCACCCCAACATCGTCCAGCTCTTCGAGGTCATGGCCACTAAGACCAAGATCTACTTCGTCATGGAGTACGTCCGCGGCGGCGAGCTCTTCAACAAGGTCGCCAAGGGCCGCCTCAAGGAAGACGCCGCCAGGAAGTACTTCCAGCAGCTGATCTCCGCCGTGGAGTTCTGCCACGCGAGGGGCGTCTTCCACCGCGACCTGAAGCCGGAGAACCTCCTCCTCGACGAGGACGCCAACCTCAAGGTCTCTGACTTCGGCCTCAGCGCCGTCTCCGACCAGATGAGGCAGGACGGACTCTTCCACACCTTCTGCGGGACCCCCGCCTACGTGGCGCCCGAGGTCCTCGCCAGGAAAGGCTACGACGCCGCCAAGGTCGATATCTGGTCCTGCGGCGTCGTTTTGTTCGTTCTCATGGCCGGATACCTGCCCTTTCATGACCACAACGTCATGGCCATGTACAAGAAGATCTACAAGGGCGAATTTCGCTGCCCGAGGTGGTTCTCCCCTGAATTGACCAGGCTCCTTGCCAGGCTTCTCGATACCAACCCCGACACCAGAATCTCCATTCCGGAGATCATGGACAACCGCTGGTTCAAGAAAGGGTTCAAGCAGATAAAGTTCTATGTCGAGGACGATAGGGTTTGCAGCCTCGACGACGCCGACGCCGACGCCGACGCCGGTGATGTTGACGAGTTCGAGGTTGAGAATAGGATGATGATGAGGAGGAGGAGGAGCAACGCGTCGTTGCCGAGGCCGGCGAGTTTGAACGCGTTTGATATCATATCATTCTCCCCCGGCTTTGATCTCTCTGGATTGTTCGAGGAGAAGGGGGATGAGGCGAGGATTGTGTCCGGCGCTCCGGTGTCCAAGATCATATCTAAACTGGAGGAGATTGCTGATCTGGTTAGCTTTACGGTGAGGAAGAAGGACTGCAGGGTGAGCCTGGAAGGTTCTAGAGAGGGGGTCAAGGGGGGGCCGTTGACCATTGCTGCTGAGATATTTGAACTGACGCCTTCTCTCGTGGTTGTGGAGGTCAAGAAGAAGGCAGGGGACAGGGATGAGTATGACAAGTTTTGCAACACTGAGTTGAAACCAGGGCTGCTCAATTTGACGGTGGACGAATCCTCCGCGGCTTCTTCTCCGTCCTTGCCTTCGCCTATTGAGCAGCCTCCTCAACTGCGTGCGCTTTCTGACTCTGCCCTCGAATTACATGACGTTGAATCTTTGAACACCTGAACAAGACGAGTCCATACGGAACGTGATTAAATTAAAAGAGTATTGCATTTTGCCCTTTTGTTTTTCTTAGACTGTGTAAGGTAAATATTAATGTTTTGGGTTGCTCCTTGGTTGGAGCATTAGGTGCTGCTGTATTTGCATGTCTAACTGCTGTAAGGAGGCTAATTGACAACATAGTGAATGGAGAGAACACACTTCCACCTACCTCGGCAGTTATTGGCAAATTTCTTGTGTTGATTTTCATTCTTTAAAGCTGCTAATGTGAAAATAATAAGGTTGCAATTTCTTGTTAATCCATGAGGTATATATTGCAATAGGTTTGGGTTTTAGTGCTTCATATTTCATCCATTTATTTATCATCTTATTCTGAAATTGGGGGGATCCACTCTCCTGGAGGAACTTACCAATCCTTTCCCATTAAGACTGCTCCGAAGCTATCACAAGAACAAATCAGGTTCAGAACTCAGATATTTTCTCTCCCACCAGTAAAGGTAAATGGAAGTTAGTTAGTAGCACCATTCAGGACAAGAAAGTGTAACAGCAAGTTGTGTAAGTTAATGATCTCTATTTGCATTTGTGTAAGTTGATGTCCCTTAGCAACATAAATGGTAAAATAGGTTTGCTTGAGCTGGTTCTCATTTAAACAGGAAAATATGGGCCTAATTGACAAACAAGTAATCATATGCGGCAGGGTCCAGAAAAAAGTGGTACAAGTTTACTCAATTCATATGAATGGATGACGCTCACTCAAATCATGCTTTGATCTTCACTATTTCCTGCCTTTGAAAACCCTTGCCATCCAAAATAATAAAAATAAGAGCATTGCTTTCAAACACTAAATGCTTCCAATTGCATCTGGCCCTACAGAGTTACAAGTGGTGCCTCTTACTAGAGTAGACTCAAAATGCACTTACAAGAGACACCATAAGTAGGTTGAAGAAGCGTGGGCCACTTGGCTAATGGGACCCTTTATTATCACTATTCACTTGTCAGGCGTAGCATAGGTGTCAGGCTTACAAAGTGAAAAATTCTAACGTGTTTTTTTTCCTTCATTTATTAAGGATTATATTATTATCATGTCACGAAGATAATTTCAAAGTTCAGATTGTCTTGCTAGAAACTGCACATTTTATGTGTAATATCTGATTTCTAGAGCATTTGACAGAGTCTCGGTGGTGGTGGGTTGAACTAGGAAAAACGGCTGTCTACTTGTCTCTTTGAGCTAGTACTAGCAGCATTCATCCTTCACGGATTTCGATGCTTGTTCCTTTTTTGTGTGGTCCAAAACAACGAGAAACATCGCTTTCAATAATTCAATCGTAGGGGCCTGGTGGACTTTTTTTCTCTTTTGCCCCCCTAACTGAGACAATTTACCAAAATATCCCTGTTTCAAAACATAATACTCAACTGCCCCTGTTTCGTCTGACGTGGACTCCGCGGCACGCGTGGACGTCCACGTAGGATTCGCCAACGCGGTAGGCGAATACACGTCAGATTCGCCAACCGCGTTGGCGAATTTAGTGCAAATTCATTTCAGCTAAATTCGCCAACGCGGTTGGCGAATCTGACGTGTATTCGCCTACCGCGTTGGCGAATCCTACGTGGACGTCCACGCGTGCCGCGGAGTCCACGTCAGACGAAACAGGGGCAGTTGAGTATTATGTTTTGAAACAGGGATATTTTGGTAAATTGTCTCAGTTAGGGGGGCAAAAGAGAAAAAAAGTCGGCCTGGTGGCTTGTGGAACCAAACTGTGAGCATCCATTTTTCTCGGTCCATTTCTGCAATTAATTATTATTTTATTTTATTTTATTTTATTCTGTATTACCTCATAGCTCATCTGAAAGCTGGAAGGCTGATAAAGTTACTTGAGCTATACTTCCAGCATTTTCATTTAGTACTAACTTTTTACCGCATAAATCTGATTTAATAGATTTGATCTACAATGTGTAATGTTAACAAGATTTAACTTTACGAGTTTGTCACTATGTGGTGGGTACAATTGTACAAGTGGAAATGGAGATTTTCCCCCTGCTTCCTGTAACCCCCCTTGTAAAACTCAGCCTAGATATTATGTCAACCTATAGGCTATAACCATTAACGTTATGGCATATTTTTGGAGTCATTTGATGTTTATAGAAATACTTACTATTAAAGCTACCAAGTGAGGGGTTTTGATGGCTTGTATGAAAATATACGTTCAAATTTCATTATCACTATTATGTGCCCAAAATAAAAATACTTGCAATTAACTTATAGCACTAGAGTTTTTAGGAATGCAAATTAGATGCTGGTAATACTGATGGTCAATTAAGTGAGTCAATCTCGGTGATGGATTAATTTATTTAAGAAGTTTTGTTATTAAGTGTTCTTAGAAATTAAAAGTGGAATGTTTTATGAATTTTAATACTTTTTATTACATTTGTAATACTTATCCATTTTATTTTTTTAATGAAATCATATCCCTTTAAGTTCATTAATAAGTGTTCTTGTAACACTTGTTATCTAAACCCTTTATTTTATACCATTAGTTCATTGTTAAGATTATCTATTATTTTTCTTAATTTTAGTGTTCACTTTAATTTCACTATTATTCTGAAACAAATAAATTAAACAAATAAACTCAAACCTTTTGTTGCATGCTTTAATTAGATCCAAAACTATATAAATAAGCGATTCTATCATAACTTTATCATTAAACCTGCTATAAATAAGGATTAGTCAACTTTTAATTCTTGGATTTCCATTGGATTCTTAAATTTTCATAGGTTAGTTCTTATTTTTAAGTATTTATATAAATGATATTCTCCACTATAGACTATACTCAGTCTTTTTTCCTAAACCTAAATCTTACTTAAAAAAGCACAGAAACTTATGACCACAAGAAAGGAAAGCAGAAACTTAAAAGCATAAAAATTACTTAATTTAATAGCCTAGCTAGTGACTTAATTATTTTCTTGAGATGTCATAATCCGGACTCCTCCTATTGTGATGGTGGGGTTTTCAGCCAAAAGATATCTTTCATAGAAATTGTTTACGTGGTTGAAACACCTTCTAAGGTCGCATCATAATTAGTATGGTATATCATTTGATGATTTTGGGGATCGTTGAGTAAAATTGTGGGAAACACAGCCATTCGAATATTATCAAGGTGTGGAGGGTGGTTATTATAAAAAAGGGACTAATAAAATTGGAATAACTGAGCGATAAGCTATAAGTCAAAACATGTACCCTCGCACTATTATTAGTATCTTGCCGCCGACGATAATTCTTGGAGTGTCCCAATTGTTTTTGTGCATCTTCCCGTAATAATCATAAATGGAAAAGCCTTACACTAACCATAAGCACTTTTAGGCAAAAACCAATCTTGTAATCGTATTCCTTCCGGGAAGATTGGAATAATTGTGATTCTTGATTGGGATAGCAGCTAAAGGCACAACAACGATTATGAATAGTTGAATACTATACACGAGATATTACAGCGACACAAGTAATAAAGTTTCAACATCGAAGTGATTGCTTCCACTAACAATAGTACTGGAAAGTAAAGTTGGACACCATAATAATATCTTCCAGGGAAATTTTATATAGTTTAATTTTAATATTTATATTGTTAATCACTAACACAAGTGCAGTGGTAAGTTGCGTTCCCAAGAAGAGTGTCAATGTTCAATCTCCTTGAAAAGGCGCGAGTTTCTTTTAATCACAAAGGAGATCAAGGATAGACACTCTTAAAGATGAAAAAATAAATACATATTCTTAATCAATTATATATATATATATATATATATATATTATAAACTTTAAAGCAACTATTATAGAAGTTAAATAATTTAATAATTTGTCATTCAATAGCAATATAAATTTTTCGAACTAATATTATATTAAAACTTAGTTTAATTTGCTCATTTTAAATTAGGAGCCAACCTTCTCAAATTTACTAAGGTGGCACAATTATATTGTAAATATAAATAAAACAAATAAATTTAGGTACAAGCCAACTAATTAGATAGTGGAAACTGTGCATATATGAGGTTATGTGCACGTAAGTAACACTACTTTATAATAAAGTAGTTCGACTATGTGAGTTGAGCTATAATAGTCAGAGTTAGTACGTAGAATTGTGGTAGAAACAAGTTAGGTATTTGCATTAATTATTTATTAAGATAGCATAATAATTAATTAAGTAATAATTATTTGTTTGATGTTAAGTTAAGTAACAATTGTGATTTATTGCTAACTATGTTTAATTTTTTTATACAGTAATACTACTACTTGCACAATACTAATAATTATTAAAGATACACTACTACTAGTATTTTTTTTGGTTTGAAAAATATAGTTAAGAGTAAGAGATATTGGTACTATAAAACTTAATAATGTGTTAGAATTAATTATAAAAGAGCAATAAAGTGTTGGTGCGAGCAGAAGAAACTCGAATTCTTCTAAAACACATGTGCACGAAAAAATAATCATTTAAAATAATTTGTAGACATGTGACTGTATCTCAAGAGATTGGTTTTTCGGTGAGGAGATGCCCTTTTTATTTTTAGGTGCAACAAGGGAATACTCCACTAAACCAAAAGAATTAATCATAAAAAATAATGCTAGTTTGCACAATGTTCCGTGAAACAGTATTAGTGCGTGCATATGTGTGTTTTGGAAGTGGTAGATTCTGTTAATCATAAAATTAAGTATTATTAGTTCCATTAATAATTGAATAGACTTACATTAATAGAAGTTGCATGTCCATAGGGACCGAGACACCAGTAATATGTTAAGACTTTTTACGTCCCAAACTTCACCAACAAAAGTAATTAATAATAATTTACAACACACGCTACTTGCAAATTGACATACATACATAGCGCGGACGCACACACTGGGACAAGATCAAGGTCATAGCTCTGTGCATTAATTATATAAACTCTTTTACAAAATAACAAATAGAATCAATCAAAAGAAGAAAAGAATTTTTGAGTAGTAAATACCATATCATATTAGCATTCTCAGAAAGCTATACATCCTCTGCCAGCTTTGATACATATATGTTAGAGAGAGACTTGACTTGTCTTACAAACAACACCAGAGAAAGAGAGTGATCAGATAGAACTTGTTTCTCAAGTGGCCTCCACTGACAAGATCTCCAGTTCAGCCCACCAGAGTGGAGAAAGTCTCGGGACCGCTTGGTCCGGCGATACTTTAAGCACTTCCCTCAGCTTGCAAGTTATGTCCATCGCCGTCGGTCTTAGCCTTGGATCGGATTGAATGCATTCTTGGATCACCTCACATATCACACCATGTTCATCATCTTTGAAGGACTGCAGTGTTGGATCAATCAAGTAGCTGATTTTTCGCCTATCGCTCAAGTACTCGGCAGCCTAAAAAGTCGATGGAGAATTGTTTGATTAAGATAGAGGCATACAGCAATGAAGTTACACTTATTATAAGGTATAACTACCAAAAGGAACATTTCCAAAAGGGGGTTAAGATCAGAAGGTGTTCCAAACTTACCCACTTCACAAGGGGGCCATGTTCTTCAGAGTAAGGTAGTTTCCCAGAAACGATTTCAAGCAATAATATTCCAAAGTTATAGACATCAGTTTCAGGATCGGATTGGGGTGGCAACTCAGATTTCTTCGATTCGTCTCCGGTTGTTTTGGTTGGTGATAATACATTCTTGCCAAAAGTGATCTCTGAAATCTGAGAGAGCGCGCGATATAAAGGAGATAAGTTAATCGGCAGCAAGCATATCATGAAAGCAAACGTACAAGAACAGAAATGTGCATACCTTAGCTGCAAAGTCATCGGTCAATAATATAGAGGATGAATTCAGGTTGGAATGAGCTACTGGTGGATTCAGATCATGGTGCATGTACTGAAGACAATAAGTAGTTCCCATAACAATCCTCATCCTTGCACTCCAATCAAGATGTTCAACTTCAGGAACTAAAAACGGAAAACAAAATATACAGAACTTAGTCTTTGATTGACTCCGATTTGCTATGCCCCATGTGCAAGTTAATAACTAAAACAAAGAGTATTACCATGCAGATGCTCAAACAGGCTTCCACTTGGAGCATACTCAAACACCATCATCCTTGTGAATGGTTCTTCTTCATCACAGTACCCAATTAGATTGGTGAAGTTCTTATGGTTAATGCGGGACAAAGTATCAATCTGAAGAAGCATTATAAGAAACAACATTAGCAACATTTAAGTTTGAGAATTGAGAATCTTAGTTCAATCTTTTTCTTTCCATTCAATAAGGATTAAACCTTTTTCCTGTAAGTCATTTCCATGCTCTTTGACCAATCATGGGAAGAAGTAACATTAGTAGAAACAACAGCAATCTCGACTCCACTGGACAGTGTTCCTTTGTATATGGTGCACTCATCAAAACTATTAATGATATTGCTGAAATCTTCACAGGCTGTCTCCAGCTCCCCACGATTCAACTTAGGGACCCCTACATTTCATATGAAGGCATTAAACTGTGTCACCACAATAAGTTATAACATTTCTTTTTGGCACGATAGCAGCCATGATTTGAACCTATGATCTCTTCTACCAGAGACCCTACTCATGCAAACTGACAAATCTAGGCCCAGATAGTAGTAGAATATCTCCGAGAGGTCAAATACTAAGGCATTTGAAATTGGTAACCAAACAGGATTTCTGTTAAAATTTCATTTTTGATATCAATGCTTTAATTTTATTAGTCAAGTTTTTCAAGAATGAAAAGTTCTATGATGAAACACTCAGAATGTTGTTCTAATAGCATGCATATCATGTTCAACAAGTTAAAGAGGCCCTGGCTACAGTCAACCAGGTTTCGAGAATGTGGCGAGACCAAGATCTTATTTGCCAAATGCTAAGTTGCATAACTCAATATGGTAAAACAATGTTTTATAAACACAGGCATTCCATTTTAAATTTTTGAACAAAAATCCTAGCCAGGGGATAAGCTCAAGAAACAGGACACAGTTGTATAAATGCAAGTTCCACCTCGTTAAATTTGCAGTCCAATGATAAGGTGAGGCTTTTATCGTCTAATTGGAATATTACCTGTCACAAATGCTTTCTGCAACTGTCCACTTATTCCTGTCTTCCAGGGCTTTATTGCTTTTGCTGCTCGTTTTCGCCAAATGAAAAGCAAGATCAAAAGAAGGATGACCAAGATAGCCACAACTAAAATAATAATAATATACTTCCACATGTTTTGACTTTTCCCATTTGAAGTATTTTGTGGAGAATCAGAAGGTGGTGGCAGTGATGTAGGTGACTGATTTTGTTTCTTATTGGCATCTGGTACAGCTGGGAAAGCTCCACTACTCAAGGTAGTTGGAACAAAGCTGATCTGTACAGGAGGCCCGCCAACATAGGGTGCAGCTGCCAGGTTACTGGACTCGTCAAGTAACTTACGACGTGCAGAACTAACTAGGTTCGATACACTCAGGCCAATCTCTGGATCATCAGAACCTACATGATGCAAGGCACCAATGTCAAATCAAAGCACATTTTTCAATTTCACACCAGCCACAAATCAATCAAGGTTTTATACTCACCCAGCAGATTGTCATAGTAACTCTCTTCATAGCCATGAGGAGAAGACTTTCCTTGCTTGAATCTTCAAATAAGAGAAGGCAATTTTAGTAAGTTATAAGCAATGAAGGCACAGAATATGTGTACATATTGAGATTGAGATGCGGTTAAAGGTTATCTACACACAGTGGCAGTGCCAAGACGTTGAGGCATTTTACGAATACCCCTTTGATTGGACAAACCAATGGACCTGCCTTGTTCCATTGCTTGAAATCTCTATGCCACACACTGTCCATGTGATGCATCAGAGGGTTGAAAGATCGGTAGCTGGACCATTTACAAACTTTGTTAATCATAAAATATGAAACAGATCAAGACACATATATAATCCCAGCAGTACTGCAAATCTAATCTTACTACCAAAATAGGACAATAAATCAACTCTGTGTGATCCTCCCATAACTATTAATCAAATAATTCTAGCGATCAAAGCAAGGCAACCAAACGGAGAAACTAACATTGTACACCCATATTAGAGCAAGTTTCCGAGTTTAGGTGGCTAAAGAATACCTGGACCTTTCAATAACAATAATGAAATGATTAATATCTTGGGTTTTCACTAATCATCGGGAATTTGGTGATAAACAAGTTGCTTTTTCATCAATCATTTTTTAGATGAGTTTCTATTGATTGCATAAAATAGAAAATTAACTGTTTCAATTAGGATGACGTGTGAGATCTCAGACTGATTAACAGAACATCAGAAACCAGTTAAATAATGACATCATTAAGAAATAACCACTGTGCTCCATAAATAAATAAATATAGATACATGAAGAGTTAAATCAACTATACAGAATCTATTGCACATGATGCCTGACCTCATGGAAATGATTTTCCAGAGTTACCTAAAAGGCATCATTGTCTGTAAGAGAAATAAAATCAGATAAAAAAAAATGGTTCCTTTGCCTTATTAACTTGCCCTTACATTTAAGTGAAACGGGGGGAAGGAATCCATGCAGTGGAATAATTAAGAACACAAAGTCAGGGAGAAGAATGAAGAACTGCTTACTAGTGCCCAAACTTTCTATTCTTGCAGCGAAATAAATTTGTCAGAGCTGATGAACAGTTGTCAACAAATAGCGATTTAGAGGGCAATCTGACCTTGCTGGGTTCTTGAGAATCACTGACTTCAACTTTATTGTCATAAACCAACCTATGGAAAATGAAATATCGTTCAAGGAATACCTAGAAATCTAACAACAACAACAACAACAACGTAGTCTTTCTTACTAGGTGGAGTTGGTAATCAAATGACACCACAGGATCCTACCATAAACCATATCTATAAAAAAAAACCATTAAAATCTAACCAAACAAACACAATTAAATGTAAAGTTAACTTACAATTGTTTTGACAACAACATGCTCCCAATTGCTGCCGGTATACTTCCAGTCAAGTAGTTCTCCCTTAAATCCAATAACTCCAGCTTGTCGAGATCTCCAAGTTCTTTGGGAATGGTACCAGAAAAGTTGTTCTTGCATAACACACTATTTTAAAGTAACAAAGGAAGCACATCTGAATTAGAAATGTAAGGGAATATAAATTAAGTTAGCTGATCTGTAGCAGTTTTTAAACTTGTGAAAATGCCTTTAATTTAGTGTTTCATTTCCACGCATATCTCACAGAGATGCCTATATGGCAAACACCGAGCTCTACAATTAAGTTTTATCATTATAAGATAAAATTCAATCAGAGCTTTCACGGTTTCAGTTTTAAACAACATAGGGACCAATTAGTGTTATAAGCTTCAGCATAACTTGTGTTCTGACACAAAGGTAATGAAAGAATTTTAGGGAAAGAAACACAGAGGAACTTTGTGAGGGATCCTTACAGAGATTTCAAGTGACTAAGCTTCCCAAGCTCAGGGGCCAATGTCCCTTCCAAGCATAGTCCATTGAGGTCCCTACAAGAAATAACAGGGAGGCACAAAAATCCTGTAAGCACACAACACTGCATTCATGTCCATCAAAACAGAAACTTTCTTTGAATATCAAGAACAGCCTTCACTAATAAAAATAATACCATCTCACTGGAAAACTTGAAAAGAGGGAAACCAAAGGAACTTACAGTATTTGCACTTTACCATCAACACAATGAACACCTGACCACTTGCAAGCATCGCAATCATTTGGATTCCAATTTACCAGAGCACCATAAGGATCAGAAGTTATTCTGAGCCGAAATTCCAGCAAAGCTAATCCTGCATTTTCCATTTCCAAATGCACCAATTAAAATCACAGATGATTAATTATAAAAGGGGGGTTTCACGGAAACTAAAAAAGGGAAATCCGTGAAAATCACCTTCATCATTCAGAGACCAACACTGTTGAATTCCCCACAGAGAAATGGACGCAACATAAATCCTGAGCCATAATCCAAAAGGGTCCCATCTGCATTCCATTGCTTTGTGAAAAGCCAAGGCCCACTTTTGGTTGAGACTTGAGACAATGTCAATATCTCCTTATAGCCAGGAAGCCATATGATATGTCATAATGTATGTACAAAAACCGTCAGGTTTTTTCCTATAAAGAGAAACCCCTTCAACCTGTTCGGATGAAGCAGCAGAAATTCACTAACTAGGCAAAACTTATATATGTATTATTACAAGGGAAAGCAAAAAAGCAATTGCAGCTCTTGGTTCCGAAGATAAAATCAGGGTCTCTCATGTTCTGTAATTTAATCTCTTCCTTACAACCTTGTGCTCACCATAGCATGACACCTAGCTCAGTATCTCCCTCTCAAAATGATTCCCGGCAATGTGAGGGTGGAGCTGAAACAAGTTTACATCCAAAAGAACAATTAACAAAATGAATGCTTTTTAACCAACCAAAACCATAACAATGAAGGAACAAGGAATAACCCAATTGGCAAGCAAGACCATTTTTTTTTAAATGAATAAAAATTGAAAAAGGCAAATAGCAAAAAGCAAAAAACAAAAAGGGGTTGGTATGGATGTAAGAAGAAAGCATACGATTACCATGCAAATGGAAGAAAAGGGCGCAGGAATAGGAGTGCCTTTTATCGCAGCTATTTGTTGCAACTGAAACAATCAACAATGCAGGAGGTTGCAATGCAAGTTGGTGGTGACAGATAGGGGGGCTAATTGAGAAAGAAAAGGGGCAGCAGAACAAAAAAAATTCAACCAAAGATTGAATTTTTTTAAAGAAAAAAATTCAAAATAATTGGATTGAACCCCTCCTTGTTATGTTCCTTGGGGTAAATGCTGCCCTTTTCAGGATGATCTCAGAGGAACATCTCTGCGACCATCATCGCCATCAGGGGCTGCCTCTCTCTCTCTCTCTGGGTTCCCCCCCTGCCTTTCTCTCTTCCCCCCCCTCTCTCTCTCTCTTACAATGTTGTTGTTTTGTCTCGGTTTCTCTCTCATCACCCCTGCCAACCAGCCAGACACACATTCCCATTTTCCACTCTCTCAAATTTGGGGTTTTTTTTCCCTTAAAAATTTATTTTTATCGTTTTTTATGGGAATTAATTAATTATTTTTGTCATTGTTAATTTTCCAAACATGTTTTCTACTATAATAAAAATGGATGCATCTAGGTTCCGAGTCACTCGGACGCGCTTTTGTTACTGCTGTGGTGGGGTCAGTCCACCATATCATATCATATTAGCATGCATGCCACCGCACTAATCATTTTCTTTTTAGCTTATCATATTTTCATGATTTATTGTTGTTCTTTTTTTTTTTTTTCGGGTAATGGAATTTAGTTATTTGTCTTCTTTTTGAAGGGTGGATTTAGTTGTTTGTCTGTTCTGTTCAAACATCAACGACAAAAACCGTCAACTTATGAAGGAGATGTTTCGTCGTCGTTTAGTCCTTAGTTTTTACCGGTTTGTTTGTTATATGTTGTTTGTTATATACCTCTCGAAACCATCGTACCAGACGCCATTTGAGTTTTCTAATTCCACCTCAATCATTACCAAAATATATTACATGAATAAAATAAAATATTAATCTCTTCATATATTACTAAACTTGTTCTCCGGCAGGGAGAGGAAAAAAACTCTGTCTAAAATGGATTAGTCAATCTTATTAAGTGTAGAGTTTGGGTACAAATATAAGAAGAAAAAATAAAAATAAACCTTGTAGTAGTCAATCTATGGTACACATCAACAACCAAATGCTGAGTCCGAACCAGGGTGGATTCAACCCAATAATAAGGCAGCAAGACCTTCTGCTAGGCATGTTTGGGCTGGTAATTTGTACGAGCTACTAGTTGGGCCGAATATGCAGTAGTGGGGAGTATTGGATGATTTTCTGCAATATGGGCCTGGTATTGAGTATTCGGGCCTAAAATGTGATGCAAACCTTATTGCTAAACAATGTCGAGGGGACTTTCAGAAGCAAGAAGACTACGAGTGGCTTTAAATATTTGGGCCGGCCCATTTTTCCTAAACTTTGTGGCTCTGATATGTAGCCCAAAATTATGTAACTACAATTATTCTTCTGCTTCAGGAAATTTTAGTTGACACAAAAATGTTATTTTGTCATCTCTATCACAAGAGCCAACTAAGAAAGCAACATGAACCAGTTGCTTCGATGAATAATAGGAAGAAAGCAAAATTGAATAGAGAAGGAAAAAAGAGAGAGAGAGAGAGAGAGAGAGAGAGAGAGAGAGAGAGAGAGAGAGAGGGCTTCACTTTCTTTCTATTGTTTGATGAAGAGAAAATTGGGAAAAAGAATATGAGCAAGCTTTTTTTGTTTTCCCTTTGTTTGATTGGAGAGAAAAGTAGGAAGAAAGAAAATGTAATTATATTTTTTACTCTTATTACTCCATATATTTATGGGTAGGGTTAGTTTAAAGTACGTAAGTAGTTAGTCCCATATATTTATAGACTAATAAACACTTTAACACAATAATTGTTTTCATTTCTTGTGATAAAACCTAAAGATTTGATTGTTTTTATTATTTTATTCATTAATTTTTTATACAAAAAATAAAAATAAAAACTAAATAGATTTGTAGTTAGTCGCAATGAAAAATTACAGTGAAGTGTAATTTTATTCATAAATATAAGTAGAATATAATTGTAACAAATCTCATGAATAGTTTATACTAATTACTCATTACTTATTTTCTTAAAATGATAAACTTGTCCACCATTTCCTTTCCTTCCAAAACCCTCCATCCCTTAAACATACCTTTTATAAGTCTCCTTTATTTGTGCTTGAAACTTACGCATTATTGAGGACCACCTTAGTTGGAGTCACCTGCCAACAACTCTATAGTTGGAGCTCCAGCTATTATTTTAACTCTGTTTGGAAGTTTTATTCTTAGAGAATGAAAGAATAGGAAAGAATTAAATAGGTTAACTTTACCTAATTTTTTAATTTTTTTTAAATAAAATTATCAAACACACCCTAAAAGATAAATCTCTATCTTTTAATTAGGCTATCGCAACTAAAAATCCTTTTTAACAATTGTCTTTTATATAATCCGAATTTTAGTTTCATGAAAATGTTACTCACTTACCACTAAGCTTAATCTTTTAGCCGGATCCATTTGAACCCTTTTTTTTTGGCTAAAGAAAAAAGATAATAAATTGACAAATTGCTACCAGCTCCACAAACTAATTGTATAAAGCAGGTATTTAGGACTGTATGTAATATCAGATTTTTCTAATCTCATATTTTCCTAATTGTGCAGTTCTCATTTGTAAAATTAAATTAAAAAGGGGTCATTGGAAATAAGCACTATAATAATGACATTATTTTGGTCATGCATTTCATTCCTCGGTCAATGATGGATGATTCTCAACTTCAATTCCAAGCTACACTCCAATCAGTCCAGTGCAACAGCCTATAATTAAGTACATCCAAATTGAGTATATATAAGACATTAAACTAAGCTTTTTTTTTTATTATGATAATGATTATTTTCTCACTCATTATTATATACTATTATATTAATAATGTGAAGGAACACGCAATAATTTGATTTTTGGTCAAGGACCAAAAGCAGATAATCTCTACAAAAACCATAAAAAGGACAAAGTGGGATCAGACATGATTCTCCTTTATGGGTCAATCAAAAAATGCTTAATATCTTGCAGTATTTTATAGGTGCAGATCGTTGATGTATGTCAGTGTGCTAGGTTGGACGTCCTCCTCATCCTTCAAATGAAATAATAGAAAAGAACCCTAATTCTTTGAAAGATTCTTTATGCGGTTTTAATATATTGTGAAATTGTCAACTCTTACGCACATGAGAGGACAAAAACCAACCTACTGTTTTTAAATTTCTTTAATCTCCATTGATAAGGACTCCTTTATAATTTTTTTTATTTTTTATTCTGGAGTGTTATATGCTGAATATACTTTCGACAATGAACAACTTTTCTGTAAAGAGATATAAATAAAATTTTGGATTAAATTTTAAAAATTTCACCGGGCAGGCTTTAACACATGACCTAAGGAAAGGGAGAGCTAACTCAGATCACTAGGATACATGCTCTCTTTAAAAATTACGTGTAAATAATTATATATATTATATGTAAAATTTTATTAAATTGTTAATTATTTATACTATTTGTATTATTTTACTGTATTTATTTTATTTTTAATATATTTTATATATTTACTATATCCGATTGGTTGAACTAATGACACAATGACCCAATAAGGTGACCGAGTTGAGTTTAATAACTATGTTAGGACTAAAAAGTCAATGATTCGATGTTTCACAACCCCATTTTTAAAATGACAATTTCTCACTTACCCCATGAGGTAAATACCCAATCCCATGGTATTTAATTTATCAATTTTTATAATTTTTACAATGAAATTCATCAATTTTTGTTATCATTTCATGATTTAATATGATATATTAATGGATTATATGATCTGATATGATAAATTAATATTTTTAATATAATATTTGTAGAGAGGTGTATCGTGAGTTCAAATGGTCTGCAAATCTCTATACCTCTTATAAGTTAACTCTTTCAAATATTTGACTAATGAAAAATTTATTATAATCATATAAAACATGAGATAATAACAAAAATTGATGAATTTAATTATAAAAATCATTAAAAATGAATAAATTAAATATCATGGGGTATTTATCACATAGGGTAACTAAGAAACCACTTTTAAAAGCTATTCACTCTACAAGTTAAAATCATTATTGCCTGATTCTTAAGAGTTTCAATTATAAATAATGTTTTTTTTAAGATGAAACTAAATTATCTTTTGTCATATAATGTAGTATGAAACATATTTAGCATCAAGCTTCAAAATCAGAATTTCTTCTCCAATGTACCTTCCTTCCATTACACGTAATTTTGTCTATTGCCAAACTCTCTGCTTTTAATTCTTTTGAATATCTGTCACCAGGTTCTCCTCTCTCACGCACACGTACGCTCGTTGTGAGCACTGAGCATATGCACATGTGAGACACAGAGAGCGAGGCATTACTTTTGAAGTTTGGTGCCATCTAGCCAAACCTAATTTACTGTTGGTCTTAATTTGTCATTTAGGGAGATACAAAACGAACCCAAATTCCCCTTTGATGAGGAGTCTTGGACAGTAAAAACCTTTCTTAGATAGGACAAGGATTAAAAAAAAAAAATATGCAGATTTTGATCAGCACATATTATGAGAGGGAGCATGTTTTCCTTGTCTGGTTTCTACTCTCAGACAAAACAGATTACCAATTTTCAAAGTGCTATACTCCAAAATGTTTTCTGTTGATTAACATGGAGTGTGTGAAAAATAATAACCGGACTTATCCAACAATGTCAAGATATTTTGTATTTAAACCATAATTCATCATGTTGTAATGGACTATAATTAACTTCTTATTGTTAAATAAAATCTGAGTTGATGGTAAATAACATCATACTTAATTATAACTCAGAAAGATGGGAGTTCAATTTCCTAAATTTTTTAGGAATTAAAAGAAGTAAGCTTGGGAATTAATAATGTTAATTTTCGAGTTGTGGCGATGGGTTATTTTGAGCACTTTCAACTTAAAGAAAAAGGAAAAGAAAACCTAGAGTAGGAAACCCTGGAGTTAATAATTAGTATCATGGGATTGACAAAAGACATCGCTGAGTTTAACCATATGTGGTTGGGGTATTCAACAAATTAAAAGAGTTGGGTGCATCAGAAGTCAATAAAGTCGATGTAAATTTCAAACTCCCCCGTTCCTTTCCTCTTCCGGATTTCCTTTTAGAAGAAAGCTCAATTGTCAAACTTTTTGCTAACAAATCTTCTTTCTTTAATTACCCCATTTCACTCTCTCTCAAATTTATATATAGCAATCAACTTTTAGGTTAAAAAGTGAAACACTATAGCAAATAGATAAATATTAATAATATTATGAGAAATGTTACTTGTATTGTATTTATTGTATATGAGACACACTATCTACTTACTTCTCATTTATTATTAAATAAAATCTCAATAGAACTCGTCTTTCAATGTGTCTCACATACAATAAATACAAATAACTTAACTCTTTTTTGATATTTTGCTTTGTTTTAATTTAACAATCTACTTTTAGATAATTGTACATAAAATTGTTGTGTTCTAAGTATGAATGTAATAATCTCACACATAAAATTTGGATTAAGGAAAGAATATATATTTAAAAAGACATAAATCTATTATCTTAAAATTTTAAGTCAAGATGTGACATTTAATCAAATTTTATGTCTCACTTAGCCCCTCACCACTTTAATACCTAACAAAAATGAGGATAAGTACAAAGGTCTTTTGAATGGATAAAATTACCTCTACTAATTAATACATTTAATAGTATAATAATATTCTCTTTGATCAAATAACTTGCAGTTAGATGGCATTATTTAAGAAAAATTAATACTATTTTGAAATATAAACTTAACATAAAATTTAAAATCTTAAATTGTAAAAAAAAAAAAAGTGGACTGTAATTTGAAACGAACAGAGTAACTAAGTTCAATAATAGCAGTCAATTAGTAATTAATTTTAGCTTCAATAAATATATACCCTATATTGTGAGCATGCNAGCGTGTATATATATATATATATATATATATATATATATATATATATATATATAGCTTTCATGCATGCACTTAAAATTGTAAATTATTCCTTTGTCAAATGTACAAGTGTGCATGGGATATTAATTTATATTGCCACCAGTTACTGAAGAAAGTGCCTCAAAATTACTAAACAGTACAATACAACTTGTCCTTATTTCTTCGCATTTCCCACCAACATTGACTGTTTTTAGGTTCACAACACCTTATATTAAGGTTGTCCAATCGCTAATATTCTACAAAGCATACCAAAAACCAGACGTCACAGTGACACGTAGATAGGAAAGAAGCCTGTGGAAACATGCACACGATACTAAAAGAGTAGCATTTTTTTTTTATATTTTATTTTAAATGAAATATTTTAATTATAAGAGCAGCAATTGAGAAATTGGTTGCATATAGGGACAGAAGAAGAACACAGTAGTGTTTGAAATGGGAAGAGAGTGAGAAAGTCATAGTTAGGTGAGGAGAAATTTAAAAGGTTGATGAAGGAATGGACCCACAATATTGTACAAAGCATTCATACACATAATTTAAAGATGATTATAGCTAGCTAGGTGAATTAATTTGACTAACTATAGATCACAACAAGAAAGGGAGGAGGGGGAAGTTGATCTAGCACAGGTCAAACAATTAAGATAATCACGAGCAAGCTATAATAGAGAGGTAGATTTTTTTACAACTGTCAAGGGACATGGAAGAGAGAGAAAAAAGGGGGTAGGAATTGTCACATGATATGCAACAGTACAAAAAGGGACCAGCGCCAAACACATCCATCTGTCTGTATCCATAATGCATGTTTATTACCAATTTAAAGAATACAAGTTAGTCTGTCCGAATATTATTGTTGGTTTCTAAATTTTTTTTTTTCCTTCTTCTTCTTTCCTCTTTGGAACCATAAAAGTCTTTTCTGATATCCTATCCATATCACAATAAACTTATGACTCTAATATATATTCTACTGCTGAATGATATACCAAAAAGGCATCGCAAGACAATAACCAGGTATCCATCATACATGTACTTCTCTCTCTCTCTCTCTCTCACTTATGTGTATATATATGTGTGTTTGTCTTTCTCTCTCCACCCACATATATCAAAGAACATCGTGATCAAATTAAGGCTAAATCCAGTTCAATCCTTCCTCCATGATTTAATTGTGTTGTGTAAGTTTAGCTAGCTAGGACTTGGAGCTTTTCCTAGAGGTTACTGAGTGAAGAGTGTTGGATAAGCAGTTGCACATATATGATCAAAAGGCTCGGAAGAGAAAACTTAAGAGGCACCGCATCCATCCATCACAGGGAGTGTGTGTGTGTGTATATATATATATGGTTAGTATTTATGGGAAAAGGATATATAAACACCCAAAATTAATTGAAAAGTTTTCCAATTTCTTTGCCTTTGTAGTGTTTTGGGCAAGTAATTAATCACATCATCAATATAAGTTCTTGTAGATTAATTCTTTCGTCCCCCATCTATCCCTTTTGTGGCGTACTTAGGATCATGAATAATATTTCTTCTGTTTTTGTTTCTTATGATGTCTATAAAATGGTTCCTCCAACACTTCCCAAACACGCTAAACGCTGCGTTTCTCATTTGCTAGTGAAAGTACTCTTAATATATCAAATCATTTGACTGTCACTACTGGAAGCTTAAGCTTTTAGAAGAAATAATTTTTGGAAATGATATTAGAGTCATGTTCTATTGCTCCTATTTCATGATCAATTCCTAACTTCTCTTATGCCAAAGAAAATTTCCCTTCAGAAGTGCAATATTACCCTAAAGAAAATGTGTTTTGAGCATTTCATAAATTAATGTGCATATCATGATCTTTCTCTACATCATATGATATGTATGATCTTTTGCCCATGTCTAGGAGAAAACATGATAGTTAAGATTGAAGATATACACCTGTGTTCACTTCACACCCTGTTCTTGTCCGGTGAAAGAGAGAGAGAGAGAACTAATTATGATCACAAGCTGATTAACAATATTGAAAGAGCAATTAATCTCTCTCACGTGTTTTGAAAATCACCACATGATTCACCTGAGCCCCTTGTTATCTGTACATACGAATAACCCTCTGGAATTCGTTGCCCCGTTTGGTTAAATGGAAAAAAAGCATACGATTCTCGTTAAGTTTCCTGATTAAGAAATGAAATGACCTAAACATGTATATGCATACACTATTTAATTAATTTACATCTTTTTAATAGTATTACACATATTCTTCCTCCACTACTCTTCAGTTAATAATACACCTTTTTTCGTTTCTGCAGCATATATATATATATTTTCATTTCTTTATCCAATAACTTGAATTAAGTATAGATATCTAAACCTGACATTCAACAGAAATTTTATTCACAGCATAACGGTAGAGAGTAGTAGGTTACATTATTTATGCTAAAATTCTTGGCTGTTAGCCTACTGTACTGCTGTGTAATCGGCAGGTAGGTATTTCAAATTAATGTCTTCTGCTACATGTATATAATTTCTAACTGTTACTTTACCATGGCCTTGTAGTCTTTAATTAAAGGGTAGTAATTGCAGTGTAGAGCCTGTTAGATCTCACCTGCTTATTCTTTCTTTAATTCACTTTGTTGCTCATTTAGCTGTCAGTGCTGTTTTTTTGAATCAAAGGGAACCATTTGCCGGCATTCTTGCCATGTTAAATATTTCCGGTTATTTATTTATTTATTTCAGAGGTGAAATGCTAACTTAAGAGTTTGGAGGTGATATCTCGAGCAACAGCAAATTAAGATAAATATGTCAGATGGTAGATTTGAGATTAATGTTGATGACAACAGTATTGATGAGGAATTACAAGGTGGGGAAACATCAATGGGGTCTTATTCTCACAAGTGCACATCCCTTGACTTGAATGAAGAAGCTTGCAGTGATGAGGAGGAGGAGTGTGCTGAGGAGAATGAGAAAGAGGATGATGAAGGGACATCGAGTAACAATATTAATCATAGAAACAATAATGAAAGAAGAACAGGAGGGAGTGGTGTGAGGCAGTATGTAAGATCAAAGATGCCTAGGCTCAGGTGGACTCCAGACCTTCACCACTCCTTTGTCCATGCTATTGACAGGCTTGGCGGCCAAGAAAGTAAGTACTCATTGTAGGGATGACAAGAAACAAGGTTAAAATTAAAATATGTTTCATTAAATATTGGTGCATATATATATATATATATGCAGGAGCAACACCCAAGTTGGTGCTTCAGTTAATGAACGTCAGAGGACTCAGCATTGCTCATGTTAAGAGTCACTTGCAGGTATCTTGGGGTTCACATCATAATACTCTTTGATTTCAATTTTCCCCTATTGATTATATATATTTGAATAATAATTTCATGGCTATATGAAATTTCTAATATTCCAGATGTATCGAAGCAAGAAACTTGATGAGGCTGGGCAAGGTGAGGACTACGTACTATATGCTGAATCTTGTTAGTTGCGTGCAATTAAACCTCTTAATTGCGTGTAAAACAAGCTTGGAAAACAGATTGATTAGTATCTTCCTTAGTGTTGTTCAATTAATTTTTAATCTTTTTCCCAATAATTTGTTAGGGTTAGGGTTACTTTATTTTTAGCCAAATATATCTTGATTATGACAATTCATTCATATTCACATTGTTGCAGTACTAGGTCAAACATACAAATTACCCCATCATGAATTAGCTCGTACTTCTCATCACGTGCCTCACCATTTCATGAGTCCTCAACAACATTTCAAGATGGGAAACGGCGGAATCATTCTAGTAAGTAATGACAACGACCATAGTCGTTTCCAGGGTCTTCAGCAGCCTCCCTTCTCCCTAGCACATTCACTTTCCATGGCCACAGACTCAAGGTAATTAACCATTATGTATACACATCTATTGTGACAAGAATTGGGGCTACAAATGAGATTGCAGTACCAGTTGGGGGTTTAAAAATGTGGTTGTGACATCACCTAGGACTACAAATATCTTAGTTTCGTTTGTAATCGTAGATGCTCTCACAACCTCATTTGTTGCCTCAAGTGATGTGTCACAATTCGTTTACAATCCCAATTGTTGTTACGATCTCATTTAATATGACAAATCAACGAAAATGTATAATGCAACAATGATAATAATTTAAAAAACTAGTTTGACTTACAAATTACAGTTTTAGGGATTAGAAAATCAAGTTAAAAAATGAATGAATCAAAGTGACTCAAATTACACTTTTAAGACAAAAATGAGTATTACCCCATTATTTTTCACATATACAATTGTGTGTTTATTGACATTGTGACTTCATGTGTAAATAATAGAAGTTTTATGTTGACGGTGAGAATTTGATAAATTAGAAACATAATTTATACAGTTCACTTGATTCCTCACTTATTAACATTAAATTTCCCCTATATATTTTTTATGTGAATTAATTTCTCAATATTGATGGACTTAATTACTGAATATAAGTGAGTACATAAATATCATTATTGACTAATTTAAATTAAATCGTTTATCAATCATCACATAGTCTCCATTGTTTTGATAGAATAAGAAAATTCAACATAATAAGACGGTTATTTCCAATATCTATCTCACTCTAGACACCAGGAATGGCACTTCAATCATCAACTTTTCAGAAGACCAAGTTACATAAGCAATGAAGCTATCTCCTCAACAGCCTCTTTACAAACTCAGATAGGAAGACCAACAACAGCTTCAAACCAAATTCATCAACTGATGGAAACCATAGACAGCAGAATTGCACCCATGAGACCAAGCCGGTTTCTTGAAGAGAAAAAGTGGCCTCCCTTAGATACTATCATGACCAATAATCATCATCATTGGAAATTCAGAAGTTTTCCTACCTATAAAGGGTCACAATCTCATTTTGTGCATCAATTTGGCACCACTCCTGTTGCTGCTTCCTTTGGAGACAACTCAAGAATCTGCAGGGATTATCTATCAAACTCCAATGAACATCATCACAGCTATTCCAACAGTTTAAAGGTAGAGATTAATTGTTTGATCCCTCATTTCAGATAATTAGGCTTAAGAAAATACGTGTATAAAAATGTTATTTGTATTTACTTTGTATGAAACTCCGTGCTAACTCACTCCTTATATCTTTCATGGGATGAGGTGTGAATAAGATCTCAATGGACCCACACCCCATCCAATGATGAATAATATATGAGTTAACATAATATCCCACATAAAGTGACTATAAATAACACAACTCAAATATATAAGATCGGTATATATGTTCCTCTATATTATATATGCTTCTTCTTCTACTTTTCTCACCATGTATGTAGATGATCTCTTCTCATCATATGCAGTTGATTCAAGAGAATTTGGAGAAAGAGAAGCAATTATGGATGCCTGATTTGCAACTGGGTTTGAGTCACAGAGATGGCAACAACGATGGAAAGACTGATGATCACTGCAGAGAAACCCAAGAAATCAGCACTAAACTCTCACTTTCTTAATTAGAATTTAATTAGCAGCATTGTCAATATTTTTTTTTAAGCAGCAGTGTCAATAATGCAAATACCACAGCCTAGCCAATCATACACTCAGCTGAGAGATTATATAACTAATTAATATAATAAAACAAGCTACACAACATATATATCATACAAGACTAAATTGTGGGCTTGCCAGTACATAGGATTTTTTTTTGTTTTTCACTTAAATATGGTTTGACTGTGAAATGAAATGTGTGATAATCACGAGTGATTGAATTCCTATGGGAGATTTAATTTTTTGGTGCAAGTATTTGGTTTGAACAAACGTAAAATATAACAAGAGAAGGAAATTAATAACACATAATATTAACTAGCTATATATATGTATGTCATTATGGATTTTTTTTTTGTCCTTGTGTAAAAATTCAAGGGGATCACAAAGGTTCGAACAACATTGAAAACATGGTGATACGAGCTCCACTACTTACGAGAAAACTAAGGTGGAAAATGCATGAATTTATATTAGGAATTTAATTTTTTCTCTTACTTATGTATTATGTTTTTTTAGTTTGTTGAATATTGCGTGTATAGTTGAAATTAATTTGAAAGCAGATTAGTAGAAAAAAAAAAAAACGCCCATATCTCTCTTTCCCACTTTCTATACCACAATTTTTTTTTCATAATTGAAGAAAGGCTTAATTACCAAAAAGAAAGAGGAAGAGTGAAACACCCTAGCTAACTGTTTACCCGT
>QANU01114227.1:0-13603 GCA_003254905.1 Nissolia schottii | reverse complement strand
AAATTTCACTTATCTATCTAGAAATTTTATCACTCTAGAATTCCAGAGCTCCTGCATTCTTGCTGACTACTTGTCTCGACTGCTCTCAAGTTCGATTTATGCTTCAGTCTTGTAAGTTTTAATTTTCGAAAATTTATTAGTTCTATTAGTTCAATTAATAATTTTTTGAAATTGAGTATGTAAATGTTTACTTAATTAGTTTGCTGAGAAATTTATAGTAGATTATTGTATAGAGTAATATAATATTGTATGTTGTTTGTATTAGTGACAATTTATGATACATGGATGCATAGTGTAATATAATTTGTATGCTGTTGCTGTTGTATAGATTGTTGCTGTTGTGTGTATAGGTTGATGTTGTTGTGGTATGTATAGATTGTTGCTGTTGTATGTTGTATAGATTTATCAAATAGATAGATTGCTGCTATATGTATGTTTGATGGGTAATGTGTTGTAAACAGAATTACAAAATGGGAAAACCTCTTGTTGTGTTTGTTTATTCCAATGGGAGAATGTACGAAGGTGAACGTGGATTGATGTATGATGGGCCTATGCCAAAGTCTGCGATGATTAAAAGGGGCATGCGTATAGAAGATTTGAAGAGGAAAGTATTTTTGAAATTAAGGTTGGAAAATAATCAAGTTGTATCAAGAATGGTTTATCGGCTAATGCAAGGGTCGGGTACGGAGGCAAAATATTATAGTTGTGACATGGTTGATGATGATGATATTAACTGCATGATAGATGTTTTTGAGTCTAGTCCAGATGAGTTTATGGATGTTTTTGTCGAAATAGAGACAAGGGAAGGAGAAAGTAGTCATGCGCATATTGAGAGTAGTCCTTCAAATCCTATATGGACGCAATCGTCAATGAGGTGTTCTGCCCCCATGTTTGACAATGTGATCCTATCCCAAAACCCTGACACCTTTCATTCCCCACTTACAACTTCACCCAATATGAGAGAAGTGTTGTCTGGCACAAGTGAGGATGAAGAGTTTTTACCTACTGCTACGGATGATCATGATGATGATATAAGTATGGATTCGGAAGATGAGGTTGATGCATATGTTAATGTGCATCAAGTTTTGCCGATTCGCTCAATTCCTACCCCTGACCCTCCAATTGGTGTGTACGCTAGCAATGTTCATCCAGCTAGTGTTACTACTGAAAATGTGTTTAGGCCTCATTGTCCTCAGTTTTCATAGATTAATTGTGAAGCATTTGTTGGGCCGTCTGATAGCTTCGGCCCTGTTGAGTGTGATGCATGGAATTCACAAGGAGAACTGTTTGTTGGATTGCAATTTCCAACAAAAGATGCAGTCAAATCAGCCCTAGATCATTATTCTATCAAAAGACATTGAGATTATAAGGTTGATCACTCTGATACACAGAGACTAATCGCTAAGTGTTCTCAATTTGGGGCTTCTTGCAATTGGAGAGTCAGAGCAATTAACAGTAAGAGATGTAATCAGTGGAAGATCTCTTAGTACAGTGGGCCGCATACCTGTGTAAACATTTCTATGACACAAGATCATAAGAAGTTGCGGTCTGTGTTGGTCCAGAAGTATGTACAAGGCATGGTTAGAACAAGGTCTGATGTTAAGATATGCATGATACTTGAGAGGATCAATAATATATTTGGTTACAATTTGTCCTATCGGAAGGCTTGGTTTGCAAAACAACGAGCATGCATTGAGATATTTGGTGATTGGGAGGAATCATACGAGAGGTTGCCTAGATGGTTAGAGGCCATGAAACATTTTATGCCAGACACCGTGGTCTTGTTGGGAATCGATGACTATGTGGTGCATAACCGTGTTGATTCCTCTAAACACCAGTTTGTTCGTTTGTTTTGCGCTTTCAAGCCATGTGTACTTGGATTTTGGTTCTGCAAGCCATTTATCCAGGTTGATGGGACTCATTTGTATGGCAAATATAAACAAAAACTGTTAATTGCAACCACACAAGACAGAAACTGAAGGCCATTGCCCCTTGCATTTGTGATTGTAGATGGGGAAACAAAAGAGGCATGGAGTTGGTTTTTAGCTTGTCTACGTCAACATGTCACACAACCAGTGAGGGATATGTCTGATATCTGATCGGCACAAGGGCAACATAACAGCAGTAGATAATGTGCACCTAGGATGGCAACCATCTCGTGGGTATCACGTGTCCTGTCTACGTCACATTGACAGTAATTTCAACAGCAAGTTTCACAACGTGTCCCTAAAGAACTCTCTGAAGCGCATAGGTAATAACCTTGTTTCTTTCATTTCTTCTTTCCCTAAATTGATGAATCCCATAGGTAATAACATTGGTGTAATTTTTGTAGGGCGTGAACCTTGTCGGCCCAAATTTGATGCGAAGTTGGATAAATTCACTAAATCAGAGGAAATATCCAACTGGATTAATCGAATTCCCAAAGAAAAGTAGAGTTTAGCATATGACGATGGCGGGTGAAGGTTTGGTCATATGACAACCAATCTGTTAGAGTGCATCAACGGAGTCTTAAAAGGGGTCAGACGTCTACAATAACAACCCTGGTTCAAATGACTTATTTCAAATTGGTAGAATACTGTGTCAAGAGAAGGGCTAATGTCGAGAAGAAGCTTTATGTTGATAATCAACAATACACTGATGTTTTTTATGCAATTTGGGGTCCAAGCATCGACAAGGCAAGCTCCCACCATGTCACCTTAGTCAATAGGCAAGCAACTAAGTTTCTTGTTGAAGAGGCATTCAACCCTCAAACACAAGAAATTGGGAAAAAATATACTTCAAGCCTGACAGAGGGTTGGTGTGACTGTGGGATGTTCCAAGCATTGCACTTTCCTTGCTCCCATGCATTGGCAGTATCTTCTTCCAAGGCAATTGATCCCCACCAGTATGTGCATCCTATGTATAAAAATGAGAGTGTTCTTCGAGCATATGAGGCTCCGTGGGAACTAATCAATGATGAAACATGGTGGCCACCAGCCCCTAATTTGACATTGGTGCCTGACCCTAAATTGCGCAGAGAAAAGGGATGACCTAAGGCTAGTAGAATTCAGAATGAGATGATTGGGTTGAGCAAGGGCCATCCCAACACTGCTCACGGTGCAGAGGAACTGGCCACAATAGTCGTCGTTGTAAAGCTGTTATGAATGATGATGGTGGACCATCAAGTTAATTTGTTTGTTACATTATTGTTGTTATTGATGAACATTTATAAGCTATTGTCATCGTTGTAAAGCCACAATAGTCATTGTTTGTATAAGCTGTTAATTTGTTTGTTACATTATTGTTTTCATTAATGAACATTTATAAGTTGTGTTCATGTATTCGATCAACACTGTTGTTGTGTTTATTACACTATTTTGTTTTGAATCGATTAATGATATAGATTATGTTTATATCAATGTTGATTATTTTGAACTATTTCGCAGGGCATACTATGGCACATGTTATTCACCCTGGTCCATAGGATGGATCTGTGCTTGAGCTACAGACCTATCATGTGTCTGAGCATATTTGGAGCAGGGTTGATGATAGGATTTTGCGTGTTAGGAGGGTGCACGTGGAAAAACATGAAGAAAAGCATAGGGATCCCCCACAGTGCATAGTTCCTTACCTAGAGCAGGCAGGATTTCTAGGTGTTGTTCACATGGGTTACTGCTCTATTGATCACCACTTGATCACAACACTAGTGGAGAGATGGCGCCCTAAGACCCGCACCTTTCACATGATTGTTGGGGAGTGCACGATGACTTTGGAGGACGTCAGCATCATATATGGTCTCCTCATTGAGGGACATGCTGTTACTGGCCATTCCCAAGATTCACAATTGGGGGATCACAATGAGGAGTTGCTTGGTGCTCACCCCCCAGAGTGGACTGGGTACTCCGGATCACGCATTCGCCTGTCGTGGTTATCTGATCTACTTTCCTGTGTGCCTGGCGACGATGCAGACATAGTATTTGTCCTGCAGTATGCACGAGCAAACTTGCTTCACTTCATCGGAGGCACATTGTTTCCTGACCATTCAGGGTCGTGGGTCCACTCTATGTACCTCCCACTGCAAGAGGACTTGGAGCAGACTAGGACATATAGCTGGGGATCAGCTGCACTGGTGTTTATGTATAGGGAGTTGTGCAAGGTGACTAATTATGATGCGCACGACATTGGAAGTCCCTGCACTATCCTCCAGTATTGGGCATGGCATCGATTTCCTCGTCTTGCCCCTGCCCTAGCTGACCATGACGAGGAGGCAATCTGGATCTGCTATGAGGTTGATCGTGCACCTCTTCGCCCGTTGGGATTCAAGTAAGTGTTATTTATTTGTTTGTTTATTTTTTTAGCTTCCCTATTTTAATGTGCATTATATGATTAACTAATGAGTATTTTGTATTTAAATTTGAACTAGGTGGCACGCTCATAAGGTTCTGGGGGATTTGCCACTTCATGTTCTTCATTACTATCGTCGTTTCTTTGATAACTTGAGAAAAAATGAGGTAATGATATATTTGTTCATATATATTATTCATTCAACATTGGATTGTAATGTTCATACTAACTTGTTAACTTTGTTTTTAGATTGTGTGGGAGCCCTACACCGCAGAAACCCTAGATCTGCTCCCAAACTTTTGCAAGGCTGGGCACACCAGTTGGCGGGCTGTAGCCCCTCTAGTCTGCTTCTTTATTGTAGAGTGGCACTAGCCTGATAGGGTGATGAGCCAGTTTGGTATGGATCAGCCCATACCAAGTAGGCCACATCAGCTTGATCACCTGCACAATATTACCCTGGTTGGAAGGTCCGATCAATACTGGCCAGATGTACATAGACAGTACATTGGCTATTAGGATGATCGGGCCGCACGGATTGTCACTCAAACACCATTTCGTAAGCCTCTTACCGCACGCTCACAGTACATGCAATGGTACAAAAAAATCACAAGACATTGGATCAGTCGAGCTTCGGCGCCTATAGGAGCTGTGGTAAGTTATACGTCAATAATTTGTTTTAAACATTTATTCTGCACCATTGTTGATAATTATTTGTGTTTCAATTTGTCAGGGTGACGTGGATCCTCATTCTGCTTCATTTACCATGGACAAGCTTCGAGCATTAGCTGAGGCTATCCTATTAGCAATCCAGGAGCATGACCAGATTGGGTTGGAACAGTTAGCTCCTTCTTCTGCGACTACCATTCCACCACCGACTAATGTCGATGAGCAGGGCGATCGGAGGGCACGTCGTAGAAGAAGAACTGGATTAGCTGATAGACGAAGACGTGTACGTAGTGCTGAAGCATCTGAGTCCACTCTGCATGAGTCCACTGCAGCACCTACTGCTGATGATGCCAACCCAACAACTCAGCCATACCCTCCACCACCAAATTACCCTTACCCACCACCCCCATACCATTACCCTTACCCATCACCACCACCATCACATTCTTACCCCTCGTATCCTTACCCGCCGCCCCCACATACTTATCCATCACAGGCTGGCCCGTCTGATCCTCGTCCTAGACCGCCACGCACTGATCCTGATCCTGAGCATTAGTAGATTTATTAGTTTTAATTTATGCTTTTTGTTCGCTTTGTTTAAAAATGTATGTAACGATATTTTAACTTATGTATTTTAATATATGCAACTTTATGCAAGACGTGCAATTTTTAATACATATGAATTTATTATCATTATCAATGTTATAATTGGCAGAAGATAACCATTTAAGCTTATAAAAATTTAGTGTTTCATTAGGATTAGGGTTGTGGGTATAGTTAAAATAGCAATTTATGTGTTTACATTCGTCAAACCGGTTAGTAAAATTCGAGAGCTAAACCAATTGATTAGGGTTTAAGCCTATGCTTTGATTCGCTAATGAAAAAATGAGAATAGTCTTGCGGTTGATCACGGGGATTAGGGTTTAGGTTTAGGGCCAAACCGATTGATTACTGGGATTAGGGTTTAGGTTTAGGGCCAAACTGGTTGATTCCGGTGATTAGAGTTTAAGTTTAGGGTTTGTGCCGCATGGCTCTGAGATTCGCCAACACGGGTGGCAAATTCATGTTGAATTCGTCAACTGCGTTGGCGACTTTAGTGAAAATAATCCATGCAGGTTTGTAATGAATTTGCCACCCCTATTGGCGAATTTAGACCATATTCGCCAACCGTGTTGGCGAATCTGACGTGACCCTCCATGCGGTCCGCAGAATCCACGTCAGCCCAAATGGTGGTAGTTTGGTAAAATGTTTTGAAATAGGAGTATTTTAGTAATTAGTTCCTCTAGTAGGGGTAAAAGAGTAAAAAACTCTGAAAATGCCACGCT
This sequence comes from Nissolia schottii, assembly GCA_003254905.1. Classification (NCBI taxonomy): domain Eukaryota; kingdom Viridiplantae; phylum Streptophyta; class Magnoliopsida; order Fabales; family Fabaceae; genus Nissolia; species Nissolia schottii. The sequence goes on along the minus strand of QANU01114227.1, from coordinate 7,289 downwards.
ATTTACCCTTTTATAAGACTAAATTGATCACATAGAACGGCCAATTATTTAACTATCTTAAACTTCTGTTGGACAAAATAATCTTTGGAAAGACTAATGTAATAGTGTGTGTATTTTTAAAGGGTTAAAATAAGGTTTTATTTTAAAATTAATTGCTTAAAAGTGTGCTTGATATAAGTGTAAAAATAAATGTAATTACATAAATGATGCTTAACATATAGACCTCATCCATAAAAGATTTATCCTCCATTTTTACCCTATACCAAAAACAAACACAGCTGTAATAATTTTTTTTAAAATACTAAAAACCTATTTGAAATGGTCTAGAATTCAATTCCTTACTTTGATACATAATAATAGCCCAAAATTGAATTGAGTTAAGAAATGAAATTTTATATTTTGGCCCAAAGTTATAAGAATCAAATAACTTTGATTTGCAATTCATTCTTCATTCATTCCTATCTTAACAAGCAAAAACCTAAAATATCTTTAGAGTTTAATTTATATCTACTAACAATATAAAAAAAAATTTATACTGTCAACTAATAAAGTCTTGTCACATTAACATAAATGATTGATATTTTATCTCACTTCTTCAAAGTCATACATATCAAGAGATGCGATTGGATGACAGTGTAAAATACTTTACACTGTCATTGAATAGAAATTAAACTCATATCTTTATCCTCTCTTTTGTCTTTCTTTCTCCTTGATCTCAACACTCCTACATTCTGGTGGTGGTGGCTCAATGGTAAGTGTGATGACCCCTAGAAGAAGAGAAGCAAAAAAAGGGAACACGTGAGTTACAATGCTCTCAGCACGCTGCAGCGACACGTCGAATGTGGGCGCTACTGGCTGTAGCAGCTCAGTGATGAAGCCCCGTATTAGAAGCATCATCTAGCATATATAGAAGTCTATCATGAGTGTTTAGACTTGTTAATTCACTCAAGAGCTTGAAAGGATCCACTTTTTAGAAAGACTATTTGCTCTCGTTCTTTTTATTCCTTCAACCTCATCTTTTTGTTTGTGGAAAAGTAGTGCCTCCATGTAGGGTGTCAAGAGCTTCCAACATTAGTGATCCTTAGCGGTCAACCATTTTCAAGTGAGTAACTTTCTTCATGATTTATTTTCAAACCATGTATTTATTTTTAGAATTATTTATTTTATGCATTTTTTACGAAATCCTAGGAGGTGGAACTTAGTACTTTGCTTTCAAATGTTTATGAAGTTAAGTTGTTTCTTTATTTATGAAAATAGTTATTTATTTAGAAAACCTCTTATTTATGAAAGTAGATATTTATGAATATTATTTATAAAGTCATGAAATTATTTTAGAACTACATGGTGCTATATTTTATTGCATTATGTCATGTTGCATGTGTATGATATTTATGAATAAAGTCACGTTATACTATCAGTTATCAGTTAACGTAGTATGTTATCATGATTATGTTTTGTTATGTTATTTAATTTTTTTTCATGAAAGTTATATCTTGGATAGAACTGTAAGTCAGTGACAGTCTACGTTGACCCTTGGTACCATTGTAGTGAGAATCAAGACTAACTAGGGAGAATCAAGACTAACTATCAGAGATTTATGGTCTCGGGTATAGTATCCTTAGCTTTCGTGGCCTAGGTGCTTAAGTAGTCCATCAAGACTAACTATCAGTAATTTAGGGACTCGGGTAGTGTATCCCCAACTATCGTGGCCTAGATACTAGGGTAGTGCGTCATATGCTAGACCGTAATACTCAAAAACCATCTATCCAGATATCTTTCTTATTTAATGATTATGCTTTGAATAAGATTATGTTTTATTATAAAGTATTACTATTATAAAAAATTTCCATGATTGTTATTATATTATGTATTGCATATGCATGTCATGCTTTCAAAATGTCTCATGTTGCCGTGCGAAAAGTCATTCCTTGAGACTCTCCCCAGAGTTCTCATCTCTCAACCTCCCCTTCCTATTACAGGTTATCAAGCACAGTAGCATTGCATGGAAATCATGATTAATCGCAACGATGTTAGGATTCAAGAGTCAATAGTCACCTTGAGATGAAGCTATCTATATAGGAACTACAACATGAACCCTACCCCCAGGGCACCCGCTCTACCCAACTTGCTCAGGGCGGGTTTAAAACTCACCCTAGAGTGGAGTGGGTAGATGTAGGGTGAGTTTTGTCTACGGGACGGGGTAGGGTATAGGATGAACCCGCCCTTACCCACCTCGCACCTTATATATTATATATTATAAAAATATATTAATATTAATATATATATATATATACACACACACACATATAAATATACATATATATATAATAATAATAATAATAATAATAATAAAATTTACATAAAACTTATCAAATCCTAATTATTAAAAACTCAATGGTTGCAAAGAGTAAACAAAATTGTTAGTCACAAATTTCTCTTTCTCTCTGTGCCTCTTTATCTCTTGTGAGTCTCGTCTCTCGCTCTTGTGGCATTGTGCCGCCAACCATCGACAGAGATAGTGAAGAATAATAGCTTCAAGAGTTGGGAAGTTGCATGACAAGTGGATTTTGTACCCTATTTTATTATTCTATAATTGAACATTGCATACTAAAAATATGTGGTTTTAATGCTTAATTAGTATGTTTTGCACATTATCCTCTTTTGTGAGAAATTGAGAAAAATGCAATTTTAAACATTATTTTATCTTAGGAATTAATATGTAGATTTCTTTTGTTCTTTTTTAGTTTTCTATTTTAATTGTAGAAAATAAATTGTCAATAGGATCATTGAAGATTTGGAGGAGATTTGATAAGATATAAATTTTGAAGAAGAGATTTGAAGAGAAGATTTGGACCAATAAATGTAAGATTGAATTCAAATTCAAAAAGATTTGGTCAAGGATTTGTTGAGGATTTTTTAATGCTAACTTTGCCATGGATTTTTTGCCATGATGAAGATTGAATCTCAATTTGACCTCAACTACAAAGTTGTAGGCCTATCTCTTAACTTTAATTGGAGATTTGAATCACCTTTATCCAATATCTGTAGCCGAAGTTATCGCGATTTTACTAACTATTGTACTGAAAGTGCGGGATTTACACCCACTTTGTGTCAATCCTCTATAAATAAGACATCCTCTCTCAACAACGGAGAGAACTTCATACTCAGCCTCCACTTTTATTTTCTGCACTTTTCCCTTTTATTTTATGCACTTTAAGTTTATGTTAGTAGTGCTTAGGTATTAGTTCTTCAATGATTGTTGGAGCACTCGCATTGACAACGCAAGCTCTCAACTATTTGCGAATTTCTTTCGTTATTTTATTTAGGTTTTGTTATTTTAATTGTCCGTTATTTTCTACCCCCTTCTTCTTATTTATTTATTATGAGCATTTATCCTTCACCCATGGAAGAGTAGTTCCTTAATATCTTGCATGTTGTAACTCTAGATTAAGATTAATTCGAGGTCTTGTGCTTAATATTTATTCATGATTTTTTTCGCCCTTGATTAGTAATATAGCGATTGCATGTTATTGGTTAGGGTTAATTCTAGGTTGATAGATCTTGACGATTGTAGGGTTTATTAATTTAGGATTTGGGAACTTTTGGGGGAACTAATTAGATTTAATTAGGTTGTGTAATTGAGACATAATTGATATGGGTTTTAAATGCTGAGATCTTAGTTTTAATTCTTGTATTAATAAATGCTTAGGGGATTGACAATCATAGTCTCTTAAGTGAATTGCGTATTAGTTAGAGATTTCAACTAATAAACAACATCCCCTTCTATGAATAATTAATTAGGAACCAATGACAATTAATCCTTAATCTAGAAACAGCGTATGCTGGATATTGCCTTTTATCATTGTTGACTTACTTTTGGTTTGCTTTCTTTTCATCTTTATTCATCAATCCAAACCCCCCCCCTTTTTTTGTAATTAGAATTTTAATTGTTTCTAATTGCTTCCTTGAGAGGCGACCTAGGTTATCCCCCTCTTTACTACCTTTTTTTTGGGTTAATTTAGTTTTATAAATTAATATTTGATCGTGCACTAAAATTAACGATGTTTTAGTGTGTGTCATTGCACAAAAAATAAAAAGTGACTTAGCTATTGCTTAGAACTTATATGTATCTTAGATATTTCTGTGTAAATTATTGGAAACTTGGTTCTTATTTGCTTGTTATTTTATTGCTATTGGATCTTGCTATATTTAATCAATGCTGAGTGCTGACATTTGTGGTACTTTATTATATGATTATGTTAATTTATATGTGGATTGAAATCATTGAATTTTATAGTATTTCAGCAGATGTTCTGAAAAAGGGGCAAGGTGGGTACCCATGAGATAGGTGTGAGTTAGAATGTTTAAATCCACGGGTAGGGGCAGGGTGGGTAGAGGTTAATGTTAATAGGGTACGGGATGGGATCAGGGTGAGGTAAAACCCACCCTACCCCACCCTATTGTCATCCCTAATCTATAGGACATGTTAGTTTTATTTCATTTTGTAATCTAGTTGGTGTCTAAAGTGCTCCAATTGTATATAGACAGTATCTTTGAACCAGTCGCATATTTTATCATTTACATTTATGTTCATTGTAAAAAATTTATGTTTATTCAGAAAAATAATATTTTATTTGTTTTTAATTAAAGTTAAAATGCATATGTTTACGAAAAAGCGTTCCTAAGAGGCTTCCGTAAGGGAACTACTCCCTTGCATGCCGGTAACCATTTTTCGATCGTTAAAGAGTGATATCAAAGTTGTAGATTGTCATGTGTATATTGGAGCAAGTGTCCTTAAGTAAGATTAAACGACCGCCATTTATACAAGGCACAATATTACATAAGGTCTGTAGGATGTCAATCATGTCATGCTAAAGTCAATTAGAAAAATCAGTCATGTCTAGAGCCAAGTAAATATGTCAAAGTCAGTTATGTCAATCATGTCTTTTTTCACCCCTTATCCTCACGCCTAGTCAGCATATGCTAGGAAGTCAAGCAGGCACCTATAAGGATGGATATGATATATCAGAATAGCACGATGGAAACATGGTAAGGTCAGAAGGAAGAATTTCATGACATTTGGAGGACCAAATTTCTTAAGTGGGGAATATTGTGATGACCCTTAAAAAGAGAAGAAAAAAAAGGGAACATATGTGAGCTGTAGCACTCCCAACGCGTTGCAACGACTCAATGATGAAGTCCTACATCAGACGTATCATCTAGTGGAGTTCTTGAGCTCCTGCTCTCTATATATAAGCCTCTCATGAGTGTTTATACTTACTAATTCACTCGAAATCTTGAAAGGGTTTCAGTTTTTAGTGAGACTATTCGCTCTAGTCTTTTTATTCCTTCTATCTCGTCTTTTTGTTCGTGGAGAAACAGTGCCTCCACATAAGGTGTCACGAGCTCCCAACGTTGATGCTCTGAAGCGGTCAACCATTTTCAAGTGAGTGACTTTTTTCACAGTCTATTTTCATATCATGTATTTATTTTCAGAATTATTTATTTTATCATATTTTATGAAATTCTAGGTGGTGGAACTTAGAACTTTTCTTTTAAATATTTATGAAGTTAAGTTATTTCTTTTTTTATGAAAATAGTTATATATTTAGAAAACCTCTTATTTATGAAAGTAGATATTTATGAAGATTATTTAGAAAGTCATGAAATTATTTTAGAATTATATGAGACCATATGTTTTATTGCATTAAGTATGTCATGTTGCATGTGTATGATATTTATGAATAAAGTCATGTTATGTTATCAATTATCAATTGAAGTATTATGTTATCATGATTATGTTTTGCTATGTTATTTAAATTTTTTTTTCATGGAAGTTATATCTAGGATAGAACTGTAAGTTAGCGACAGCCAACATTGATCCTTAGTACCATTGTAGTGAGAATTAAGACTAACTATCAGGGATCTGTGGACTCGGGTAGCATATCCCCAGCTATTGTGGCCTAGGAGCTTGTGTAGTTTGTCAAGACTAATTATCAGAAATCTAGGGGACTCGAGTAGTGTATTCTCAATTATTTTGACCTAGATACTTTGGGTAATGTGTCATAAGCTAGACCACAATGCTCAGGAATCGTTTGCCTAGATATCTTCCTTATTTAATAATTATGCTTTAAATAAGATTATGTTTTATTATAAAGTATTACTACTGTAAAATATTTTCATGATTGTTATTATATTATGTAATTGCATATGCATGCCATATTTTCGAAATGTCATATGTTGTCGTGCGGACAGTCATTCGTTGAGGCTCTCCCCAGAGTTCTCACCCCTCAACCTCCCATTCTTGTTACAAATTATCAAGCATAGTAGCATTGCATGGAGATCATGATCAGTCGCAACGACATCAGGATTCAAGAGTTAACAATCACCTTGAGGTGAAGCTATCTATAGGACATGCTAGTTTTTTTCATTTTGTAATCAAGTCAATGTCTAAAGTGCTTCAATTGTATATAGACAGGGTCCTCAAACTAGTCGCGTATTTTGACACATATATTTATGTTCTTTATAAAATAATTTATATTTATTCAGAAAAATAAAAATTTTATTTATTTTTAATTGAAGTTAAAATACATATGTTTACAAAAAAGCGTTCTTAAAAGGTTTCCGTAAGGGATCTAGTCCCTTATATACCAGTAACAGCTTTTGGGTGGACACAGTCAAGGGGAGGAAGAGAGAGTTCAACCGAGAGAGGAATAAAGCTTCAGAGAGATGGAGAAGAGAAAAAAAGATTTCTTGAGAGAGATGATGGGTAAAATAGTAAAAATAATTCAATTTAGTTCTTTAATTTATAAGTTACAGAAATGTTAATAAATGTTCTAAGAATATTTGTTAAAAAAATAAATGTAATAAGCTTTTATTAGAAAACTAAAATTTGTATGCTTTCAATGACATTTAAAACATTAAAAACTTTAAAACTTATACTATTTTAGTTTTCTTAACCACCAATGCCCGGGTAGCAAAATCCTATAAGTTAATTTTAAACACAAAATTCAATTCATTTTTCTTTACTTAATTTAATTCTACTTTACTAAATGGTTGAAAGTATGCTAATCCATGGAACATAAAGGGAGAGGGGGGGGAAGCAACCAATAAGAAAGAGACATATGATTATGATTTGAATTCTTACCTCATAAAGGTAGAGTTAAAATTCTGCTGATTGATGTGAAAATTTTGTTAGTGAATAATTTATAAATATTTAAAAAATTTGAAGACATCCTAACTCTAATAACATGTTGATACCCAATGACACTTAAACTTGTTTACAAAAG
>QANU01114189.1:33556-59188 GCA_003254905.1 Nissolia schottii | reverse complement strand
GATAGTTCACACGCATGGCTCTACTTTGACGCGTAAAAGCAATTTATGTTAAAAAAAAAAACGTGTCCTTATTTTCAGTTAACTTAATTATTTTCGAAGTAAAGTAGGGACTACCAGTATTCCCACACAGCAGATAACAACTTAGCAGACGCAGATTATGACTTAAGCATAAGCTGCTAAGCTAGGGTGTTACAGATGGCGTCATTTGTGCCTAATTCTAACATGCCTCCTCTCCTGGCTGGGTTTCTGTTGTATTTCCCTTGCTGATATGTCAGCACCATGGATTCGATGATTGTTATGGCTTCGTCTGGTGTCTTGGACATTATCTGTCCACCAGCCGCTGCATATGCTGTTGTTGTAAGCCATTTCTAAAAATGTGGATTTGAGTTCTGGCATCAAATCCATGGTTTGGACACCTTCTCAACATTGATTTGTACTGCTCCCATGCCTCGCACAGACTTTCGTTTGGTGCCTGCACAAAGGTAGAGATAGCAGTCTTTAAATTTATAAATTTTGATTGAGAAAAGTACCTCGAACAGAATCTTTCTTCTAACTGATCCCAGTTTGAGAGGACGATTTGGGGTTGGTCCAGTAACCATTCTTTCGCCTTTCCTATTAAGGTTAATGGGAACAGCCTCAAGAAGATAGCTTCCTTTTCGGCTCTGACATAGCCTCTATTCCGCACAACTCATAGAATTTCGTGAGATGAGCGTACGGGTCTTCATGATCTAAGCCTGCAAAAGGATTAGCGTGCATTAATTGGACCAAACCTGGTTGCAGTTGTGGCATTCGTTGCGTCCCGGTTGTTCGTCCCACGCGAATGATGTTTCGTGGGGTGAAGTTGACAAAGCCTTGGCTTTGTCCTATTCCAGCAGTTCCTCCTCTAGTTTCTGCCATCGTGTCTTGATTTGAAGAAGATGATGAAGATGAAGATGAGGAAATTTCTTGTTCTTCCACCGCCTCTGCTAGAGCTTGAGCTCTTCTTGTGTTGCGTCGATTCCTCCTACGGTTGCTTCTATTTCTGGATCGAATAGAAGTTGATCTGCAAAAGTTTTCTTTCGCATACACCAAGATAGCAAATTCTTTGCAAAGGGGTTAGAATTATAACAGAAAAATACTAATTACACTATTTACAAAAGCTTAAAATATCTACTCAAGATAGTGTTTTAAATTGGCACAATCCCCGGCAACGGCGACAAAATTGTTGAAAGCTTTTTGCAATGGTTTCACACTCTTGTCAATTTAATATATCCTTCTTAAAGCTTTCAGATTCACGAGGAATCCGATTGCAGTATAGACGGGTATAATCGTATCCACAGGGATTGTGTTTAAAACCAATATCTTGGAGTTGAACTATTTTAAGCTATGGGAAGTGTATTGGTATTTTGCTAAGTAAATAAATGATAAATAAATGCAAATAAATAAAACAATAATGGGATAGAGTTTAGGCAGATAAAGAAAGATGTTGGGATTTTAGTGACAATATTTCTCAATGCAGCCTTATGACCTATGAGCCTTATAGATTTTATCGCCACCAGTTCTTAACTTAATCATCTTTCTCAAGCATGTTAAGTTCACAAGTTTCTTTATTAAGTTGTCAATGCCTTGCACAAACTCAACAAAGTACCTTGATGTTACAGCGGGTGTTAATGCGATTAGTTCTAGGTTTCCAGTTATGGCAGTTAAGAACTAAATGAATTGATCTAGGTCAAGCTCAAATAGTTGTAACTCTCGTTCACAATATTCAAGCATAGAGTCAAGCTTATCAAAGCACTATTGTTCTTAACTTAGTTTGTAACTGGTAAGTGTCCAAAATACACAATTTTCATCATTTAAAATGGCACTTATTCTCGTAGGTTTTAAACGAATTAGCTAATTAAATCTCTTTGTTTTGTAGGTTTACAATATATATTTGAAGATGGATGCAAGCATAAAAGATAAAGAATAATCCCCTGAAGAATGGAGAACACGGGCAGAATTGGAAAAGAACTAAAATGGAAGAATCCAGGGAGGATCGCTCAACGGAGGAGGAGCAGCGCTCAGCGGATAAGTAGGAACCGCTCAGCGGTTAAACCCTTACCGCTGAGCGGTTGGAGGTCGGCAAACGCATTTGACTCCGCATTAAATGCGCCAGCCTGGCGCCACCTCAAGCTGTAACAACCCAAATTTTTCCCTTATGGAGATTTCGCTCAAGTCTTAATTCCGCTTAATTAAAAGCACATTAGAGGCGATTATTTAGACTGAAAAAATTATTTAGAAAATTATCTCTTTCAAATGCCAGTCAAATAATTGTTTCTCGATCTCGCGGAGTGCCGCAAGGTCCGTGCTAAATTTTGCCGAAAACTGGGGTTTCGGTAGGTACCTAAGGTATCTCCGAAGATTACCCTTCAGGTAATAAATTTACGAATGCCTTAACCTGACATACTACTATGATCAGGGAAATTAGCCGGTCGCGGATATGTGCCCGAAATATTTTTAGGATATTTCTACACGAGCGACTAACGATCAAATGTGATCGAAATTGTACAAGAAAACTTAATGGTTATCCATATGCTAAGATAATTTCTAAAATAATAATGTAATAATATAATATAATATATATAATATAAAGTTATAATATATATATAATACTTGCAGTGGCATTCGGTCACTGTGTTACGGACTATATAGGTATATATATTATCGTATAATATAAAATATAATATATGATAATAATAATAATAATAATAAATATATGTATATACGTCCCCTGGAACCAATATATGTGTATACATCTATAATAGTTTAACATATGTTGTATAATATAAAATAATATATATATATATATATATATATGTTAGGACGGTGGGGGGCTGCACCTGATCCATTCCATTTTGTTTCTTTGTCCCCCTCCACGCCGAATTCTTTCTTTGTTTTCCTTCTCCTCGAAGCCTCGTTTTTATTCTTTTTCTTTGCTGAAGCTCTGTGCTTCATTGTTCTTCTTTGTTTTCTTTTTCTTTCTTTCCGTTTCGTTTTCTTTCTTCGTTTCTTTATTCTTCCCCCTATGCCCATTTATTTCATTTTTCTTTCTTCCTTCCCTGAAGCTCATGCTTCAAGGTTTTTGTTTTTCTTTTTCATTCTTTTTTCTTTGCTTTGTTGCTTTGTTCGTGCGCTGCTGTGTTGCTGCCGGACGCCAGAACGATAGGATGAGCACACCCACGTGGAGAGGATATTTTTCTCTCCATTTCTACCGATTCAGAAATTCGTTCCGAGGTGGGTAACTCTAAGCCCACTGTCTATGTGATTTATTTTATGAGTATTTATGTGCATTTCTGTATTTGTGAATGAAAAACCTTTTTGTATAAGTTAAAGGAAATGAGTTAGGAAGGTTAGATTTGGAGGATTTTAATGTTTGGAAACCATAACGCTACTGATTGGATCACTGTGGAGACGAAAATGTTACGCGGAACAAACCCCTTGGAGAAGTTACTCTCAGGGCGATTTTTCACTATGGGATTCGAATGCATGCCCAAGGGATTCGAATGAATTCCCGAGGGATTTCAGTCGAATGCATGAGCTTTCAATCGAATGAAAGCCTGAGCAGGATTTCAATCGGATGAATTCTCATGGGATTCGAATGCAAGAATCAATCGAATGCGAAAACCTTATGCATTCGAATGCCTACTGAAAACTTGTATTTTCAAAGGTTCTATGGGATCCAACGTGCATAGTTATGTATGCCTTTGAATGTTATAAGCATGCATCATGAGGAAAGGCCGTCATAAGAGTTAGGGCGACCTTAGATAATTAGAAGTTCACGCTAAAGTTTAATGAAGATCATAATGGAATCCTAGGAAACAAAGAAGGATTAGGAGGTCCCGACCCCAGTTGGTACGGTAGACCATAGTTAAGGAGTTTAGTTATATGATTAGGAAATCCCTATTCTCTTGGCAAGGTCTTACAGACACGCCCTTTGCCAGTTCAGCAAGATGAATTGGTTATGAGCAACGCAGGTAGTGAGACCTGAGTACGAAAGAATGAGAACATGCAAAGGCCTGAAAGAAAGAAAACAAGAACAGTCCTGTAATAAAGAAAGAACGGGCGACCCCAAAAGTAAAGAACTAAGACTAAAGTAAAGAGAAACGAGTCCACGCCTGATCGCGCCAAAGGGCTGGTCCCTCGCCATCCCGGTAAGGGGGTGGTGATACTTATCATGATGACGAATTACCTCCTATGAGCTTAACGTGGTTAGCTATCACTCCGGTTAGAGCGCTGCCGGGTCATCATGATAGGGAATAGAAGGAGGTTGTAACCGAAGGCCACGGTTACATGGGTGGAAGGACTAAAAAGGAAGAAGGACGTTAACCCGGGTAAGCCAGTATGCGTAAGAGATTTCCCAGACTACCTCATGCACTATATAGTCATACATATGATTAAGAGATTGAATGTATGAGAATATGAATGAATGTATGTATGTATGTCAGTATGTATGCAAGTATGTCTGTATTTATATTTGTTTATGCATTATGTATCGTCGAGGGAGCGTCCCAAGACGACTATTATGTCTTTAGCAGTAACGACATGTTAATGAGCACGAAGCCTAAGTAATGAAAAGATTAGTTATCCAATCACGTAGTAAAGTAGATAAAGTCATTCAGGATCTAGACGAAGACAATAACCAGTAGGATTTTAGTATGCATGACATGTAGAGATCTCCTGGGTGGCCTGGAAGATAATGGAGTAATGAACGATAGATAACCGCGAAGGGACTCCCACTGAGAACGAAGCGTTCTCACCCCCACTCCTTATGGGTCCAGGTATGAAAAGCAAAGGGATTGGTGAGCGACCGCAGCAGGACAGTTCCCGGCTGAAGCCAAGTGAAGACGTCTGCAATAGGATGATGGATATTTTGTACTATGATCTATAACTCTTGTTAATTGTTTGTGTAATTAATTATTAATAAGAAATGTGTAATTATATTTGGACATTGATTGTGCTTATATGTATATTTATATTTCTCCATCTTGTCACTACCTTAACTGACCGATTCGTTAGCCTTGGTATATATATATGTTTCCTTGTTCACGCACGGCTCCTAATTTGCAAACCGATACAGTAACAGAATAACTTTAAAATGGTCCATATTTTCAAGTAAGAAATATTTTTCAACCTAAAAGTAGGGGCTAAAAGTAATCCCAACCAAAGTAGAAAACAACCTAGTGAGCATTGTTTACTACGTACGGGTAAACAGTTAGCTAGGGGTGTTTCATTTGGTATCAGAGCAGTTTGGTCCAATGGAGCCTGAGGACTGAGCTTATCTGCACTTTCGAGCATGTCTCATTTTCAGCTTGCACGGTGTTTAGGTATAGCACCTTTGGGTATAAAGTCCAAGTGCATGACTCAGTGGTACCAGAACACTGAACTACCCTTGTTTCTTGTGTATAGTCAGAATAAGTTCGCCATGCACTAAGTCTTGTCTATTGCGATAAGGAGTAGTGTGGCATAATGCACTCTATCACTTTGCTTTCATTCAACTGTTGCGTTTTTCAGGAACATAGAGCCTAGCTAACTCTGTGTCTTGTTAAGTGTATTCAGGGCTTAATAGCTAGTGCTGAGTGGACTCTATAAAACTTGTACTCGAGGAACTTGGCCTTCTGCTTAGTGTCTCCCTGCAATTAAACCGTTACTCATTGAAAGAGGATGGATTGTTTGGAAAATGAACCCCTAACCATGGGAAGCCCTTTGTTCTTTCTCTCAATTAAAGTACTCCCACGTACATGCATCCATCCATCCAACAAGAATTTCTTTGGAAAATCCTTTGTTCCTATCCTCGGTAAAACACTCCCCTATGCCTATATGTTTACTTCAGCAAGAGATCCTTTGGAAAAAGGCCTGAGCCTTTACACCGTTTCAAATTCGTGCTCCTGCAAATCTTTGACTTTCCCAATGGAAGATTTTCGGTTCAAGGTTGAACGTTCTATTCTTTTGAAGGAATAGAATCTGAGATAGTTCTCTCTCCCCATTCTATTGCCTGTCAGACGAGCCATGCCATCCTCTTCCAATAGAACCTAGCTGACCTCGTCAACCTATTCTGATGGGGTAAGATCCTGATTCTTCTATTTCGGCGCCTCGAGCAAATCAAGCCTTCGCTTTCCAAAATTCGAACCATGATGCAAGATGTACCCTTGCATTTGATAAGGAAATTAGACTTAATAAATTAAAAATAATAATAATAATTAATTACCTTTACGCAGCATAAAAATTTAAAAATATTTTCCTTAAGAACCCAATGGGATTCCCGAATAACTAAGAGATCTTTAAAAAGCACCTGGTTAGTTTAGGTATCCTAATAAGATTGGTTGAATGGTGTAGTCAAGACGAGTGTACCGTTTAAATATAGAACAGTAGTTAGGGAGAAAATGGAATAGAGACCCTAACTAGTTTAAGGAAGATCACAACAGATAGCGGATTCCACATAGTAAAAGCAAGCAACAACCCCTAGGAAACCTAAAATTTGAATAGATTACCTAGACTAAGTTTCGTTAATCCGAAGAAGTAGGAAGTGGCATAGAGGTCAGACAAAGCTTGGCAACGAACTATAAGCATAAAGATAAGTATAGCCCTGATAGAGAAGAGACTAGTAGAAATCTTATAGGTTTAGTATGCCCTTACCTTTGCCATAAGTTTAAATTCCCCCAAATAAATAAGTAATTCCCTTTTTGACACGTCCTTCGGAAATGGGAACCCCAACCAAATTCCTTAGCCCATAAATCACATAGGATGGAAATGATGGAAGAATGATGGTTAGAGTCGTCCGGAGGAAGGGTTAATACAGTGGAAGATGTTTCTGATGCAAGGAGGTGATCTGGTAAGACTAGTTAGAAGAGCTTCAAGGGAGTATAGGAAGGATTTCGAGGAATAACCATACCATAGTAAGGAGAGAACCCTCGGTACTTAAGGGTTATAAAGACCCGTTTGCCCCAGTTTGATTAATTAGGAGGATTAGGAGTAAGATGGAAGCTAGAGGAACCTTGGAAACCGTAGGAGGAAATCAAATCTAAAAGATATGGAAGAAAATAAATAATAATGGGCATGTGGACACTTTAATAAACCTTGCGTCTGGACTAACCTAGTACATAGAGAAAACTAGAAATCATAAGATGACCCTTAGGATTAGCAATCCATTAGAGAAGTTATGGAACCACGACAAAATGAGCACGTGATTCAGGGAGTTGTAACCAATTTTCAAGAAGATTCCATGCACTGAAGCCTAGAAGATCTGCTTCACCACTAAGGAAATTGAAGAGCGCAGCGGAAGTGTGGTGGAACACAGTTGAATCCCTCCTAGAGTAAGTGGAGTTGCCCCTGCCTGGAGTCAATTCAAGACCTCTATACTTCTCGAGGAACCTCAAGACCCAAAGTGAAGCGGAGTCTAGGGGCTACACCAAGGAGACATGTCAGTTGGGGAATACACAACCCGATTGAAGAACTTAGCAGACGCATTGGGACACACGTGGAGAGCTGGGGAACTCATGGAGACAGGAAGGGTAAAGGGAAGATGGTTGTATCAGGAGGACGACGGGAAAGAACTGCTATAGGGAACGCACCCGACTTCTCTAAAACTGCCACTATAACCTTAATCGAAGAATGGAAGATAAGGTGAGAAAAACTTACCTTGGATTGTTTTAAAGGTATGACTTCTCGCTACCTCTAAATTTCGAGGACGAAATTTCTGTAAGGGGGTGGAATGTAACAACCCAAATTTTTCCCTTATGGAGATTTCGCTCAAGTCTTAATTCCGCTTAATTAAAAGCACATTGGAGGCGATTATTTAGACTGAAAAAATTATTTAGAAAATTATCTCCTTCAAATGCCAGTCAAATAATTGTTTCTCGATCTCGCGGAGTGCCGCAAGGTCCGTGCTAAATTTTGCCGAAAACTGGGATTTCGGTAGGTACCTAAGGTATCTGTGAAGATTACCCTCCAGGTAATAAATTCACGAATGCCTTAACCTGACATACCACTATGATCAGGGAAATTAGCCGGTCGCGGATATGTGCCCAAAATATTTTTAGGATATTTCTACATGAGCGACTAACGATCAAATGTGATCGAAATTGTACAGGAAAACTTAATGGTTATCCGTATGCTAAGATATTTTCTAAAATAATAATGTAATAATATAATATAATATATATAATATAAAGTTATAATATATATATAATACTTACAGTGGCATTCGGTCATTGTGTTACGGACTATATAGGTATATATATTATCGTATAATATAAAATATAATATATGATGATAATAATAATAATAATAAATATATGTATATACGTCCCCTGGAACCAATATATGTGTATATATCTATAATAGTTTAACATATGTTGTATAATATAAAATAATATATATATATATATATATATATGTTAGGACGGTGGGGGGCTGCACCTGATCCATTCCATTTTGTTTCTTTGTCCCCCTCCACGCCGAATTCTTTCTTTGTTTTCCTTCTCCTCGAAGCCTCGTTTTTATTCTTTTTCTTTGCTGAAGCTCTGTGCTTCATTGTTCTTCTTTGTTTTCTTTTTCTTTCTTTCCGTTTCGTTTTCTTTCTTCGTTTCTTTATTCTTCCCCCTATGCCCATTTATTTCATTTTTCTTTCTTCCTTCCCTGAAGCTCATGCTTCACGGTTTTTGTTTCTTTCTTTTTCATTCTTTTTTCTTTGCTTTGTTGCTTTGTTCGTGCGTTGCTGTGTTGCTGCCGGACGCCGGAAAAATAGGATGAGCACACTCACGTGGAGAGGATATTTTTCTCTCCATTTCTACCTATTCAGAAATTCGTTCCGAGGTGGGTAACTCTAAGCCCACTGTCTATGTGATTTATTTTATGAGTATTTATGTGCATTTCTGTATTTGTGAATGAAAAACCTTTTTGTATAAATTATAGGAAATGAGTTAGGAAGGTTAGATTTGGAGGATTTTAATGTTTGGAAACCATAACGGTACTGATTGCATCACTGTGGAGACGAAAATGTTACGCGGAACAAACCCCTTGGAGAAGTTACTCTCGGGGCGATTTTTCACTGTGGGATTCGAATGCATGCCCAAGGGATTCGAATGAATTCCCGAGGGATTTCAGTCGAATGCATGAGCTTTCAATCGAATGAAAGCCTGAGCAGGATTTCAATCGGATGAATTCTCATGGGATTCGAATGCAAGAATCAATCGAATGCGAAAACCTTATGTATTCGAATGCCTACTGAAAACTTGTATTTTTAAAGTTTCTATGGGATCCAACATGCATAGTTATGTATGCCTTTGAATGTTATAAGCATGCATCATGAGGAAAGGTCGTCGTAAGAGTTAGGGCGACCTTAGATAATTAGAAGTTCACGTTAAAGTTTAATGAAGATCATAATGGAATCCTAGGAAACAAAGAAGGATTAGGAGGTCCCGACCCTAGTTGGTACGGTAGACCATAGTTAACGAGTTTAGTTATATGATTAGGAAATCCCTATTATCTTGGCAAGGTCTTACAGACACGCCCCTTGCCAGTTCAGCAAGATGAATTGGTTATGAGCAACGCAGGTAGTGAGACCTGAGTACGAAAGAATAAGAACAGGCAAAGGCCTGAAAGAAAGAAAACAGGAACAGTCCTGTAATAAAGAAAGAATGGGGGACCCCAAAAGTGAAGAACTAAGACTAAAGTAAAGAGAAACGAGTCCACGCCTGATCGCGCCAAAGGGCCGGTCCCTCGCCATCCCGGTAATGGGGGTGGTGGTACTTATCATGATGATGAATTACCACTCCGGTTAGAGCGCTACCGGGTCATCATGATAGGGAATAGAAGGAGGTTGTAACCGAAGGCCACGGTTACATGGGTGGAAGGACTAAAAAGGAAAAAGGACGCTAACCCGGGTAAGTCGGTATGCGTAAGAGATTTCCCAGACTCCCTCATGCACTATATAGTCATACGTATGATTAAGAGATTGAATGTATGAGAATATGAATGAATGTATGTATGTATGCAAGTATGTCTGTATTTATATTTGTTTATGCATTATGTATCGTCGAGGGAGCGTCCCAAGACGACTATTATGTCTTTAGCAGTAACGACATGTTAATGAACACGAAGCCTAAGTAATGACAAGATTAGTTATCCAATCACCTAGTAAAGTAGATAAAGCCATTCAGGATCTAGATGAAGACAATAACCAGTAGGATTTTAGTATGCATGACATGGAGAGATCTCCTGGGTGGCCTGGAAGATAATGGAGTAATGAACGATAGATAACTGCGAAGGGACTCCCACTGAGAACGAAGCGTTCTCACCCCCACTCCTTATGGGTCCAGGTATGAAAAGCAAAGGGATTGATGAGCGACCGCAGCAGGACAGTTCCCGGCCGAAGCCAAGTGAAGACGTCTCCAATAAGATGATGGATATTTTGTACTATGATCTATAACTCTTGTTAATTGTTTGTGTAATTAATTATTAATAAGAAATGTGTAATTATATGTGGACCTTGATTGTTCTTATATGTATATTTATATTTCTCCAGCTTGTCACTACCTTAACTGTCCGATTCGTTAGCCTTGGTATATATATATATATGTTTCCTTGTTCACGCACGGCTCCTAATTTGTAAACCGATACAGTAACAGAATAACTTTAAAATGGTCCATATTTTCAAGTAAGAAATATTTTTCAACCTAAAAGTAGGGGCTAAAAGTAATCCCAACCAAAGTAGCAAACAACCTAGTGAGCATTGTTTACTACGTACGGGTAAACATTTAGCTTGGGGTGTTTCACAAGCCGCCACCAGTATTAAATGAAAACGCGTAACCGCCGCTAATTTTGACCCACCGCTCAACGGCGGTACCCAAACCGCTGAGCGGTCCCTTCCCAAAAACGCCTATAAATAGGCAGGCCGAGGTCATTTGGAGGAGATCTTCTCCCATCTCTCTTTTCCCCCCTAGACACCATTCTTTTACACAATTTCTTGTACTTTCAAGCCTAGTTAGTTTAGGTTAGGTTAGGAACAAAGACGAGGCTTGTGAAGGAGCCGGAGATTGAGGAAGCTCGGCGAAGTCATGGCCATGATAGCGTGAGTACGTGTCATGGTAAGTGCCTAAACCCTACCTCCGAGACTTTCTTGTAAGATGGATTCCTAATCCTCTTTTTGTTGGGATTTTGGTCATTATTGTAGTTGCTTGTATCCATGTAACTATTACATATGAATCTATTTATTTCCTATGATTTGCTTGAATGAATTCATGCTTAATGCTAGTTTTTGTTTAGTGTTTTGATTCTTGATTTGGGATTTAATTTATATGAACGGAAGTTATATTAATTAAGTCATAACCAAGTTAAAATCAACATCATGATGCTTAACTAGATTCTAGGCTCGAACATTGTGAACGAACAGTTACAACCATTAGAGTCGGATTGAAATCATTCATCTAACCTTGTTGCCGTAACTGGAATAAAGGTTAGCCGCTTACACATCCGAAATCATTATTGGTGTACTTTGTTAAGCTTGTATACGAAAGTAACAGTTTAACAAGGGAAACCTGCGATCTTTTCACATGCAAAAGCAATGTAAAAATTCTAAATGCGAGTAATCAAAGAAACGATGATTCTGTGTAATAAGTTAATGAATACATGAAACTACGATGTGATTAAAATTCCCAGCAAGCTCCGAAACTACCTCTGATTTGTTTCCTATTTACTTTTTATGTTGTTTATTTACTTTACTATTAAACAAACTATCAAATCTTTCACCTCATTGTTTGATTAAAACAAACTCAAGAACGGTATTTTTGCAACTCTCTGTGGATTCGACTATACCCGACTATACTGCAATCGGATTCCTTTGGAATCTGAAAGCCGTAAAGTAGGTATATATTTAATTTGAACGACAAAAGCGCATAGAAGCTTTCGACGAGCTTGGAATGGTTGTGACAAAACCTAAGCCGTGTCAAGATCCAAGAAAGTGGTTAAAAAGGCTTTCATCAGTAACTTAACTAGCATAACTCTCGTTCATGCAAGCAAGTCTCAAATCAAGAATCAAAGTACTAACAAAAGCTAGCATTAAGCATAAGATCATTCATTAAAATCACAAGACTTCATAGAATCATAATCATAAGTTACAATGGATACATTAAGAAATAAAGCACATCAATCCCAACATGAAAGAACGTTAGTTATCCATTGTCATGGATAGTTTACAGACTTACAGGGGTTTAGAGCAATAGTAGGTTGAGAAGAGTGGTGAAATGTCTCCACACTTCCACCACGGTTCACAACCGTTGGCAATTCGGTAGCACTTCCTATTAAGGAAAACTTCTAAACCCTAACTTTCTTTCTAAACCTAACCTAAGAAAAGTATGGAAAGTGGAAAATGAAAGTGGAATGGAATGAGTGGAGTGGGGAATGGATGGATGGAAGATGCCTCGGCCTCCCTCTATTTATAGGCAAAAGTTGGATGCCTTCGCTCAGCGATTTTGATACCATCACTGAGCGGTTAACTTGTTATCGCTAAGCGGCGGCGCACTTCCGCTGAGCGATTGTACTTTTACGCGTCTTCATTAAATGCTCGTCAGCTTTTGCAGGGCGGGGCTGACGTGGCGTGGCAGCGCCAGCCTGGCTCCAGCCGGCACAATGATTGCGCCGGTGCAAGTTGCTTGCCGACATAAGTTCGCTGAGCGATAAGGTTGGTACCGCTGAGCGCTTAACCCTTCACCGCTGAGCGGTGAGTTGTTCCTCGCTGAGTGATGCCTTGTCCAGATTCTTCTTTTAGGCTCTTTTCCAATTCTGCCCTTTTTCTCCATTCTTCATGGGATTATTCTTCAATTAATCTGCTTGCATCCATCTTCAAAATAGATATTAGAAACCCACAAAATATGGGGAATTCATTAAATAATTCGTTTAAAGAGTTTGCAGATAAGTGCCGTTTTGATATGTCAAAATTGTATAAATTGGGTACTTATCACTCCCCCTGACTTAAGACCTTGTTTGTTCTCAAACAAGAGGTAGTAGAATTACTTTAAGAGATTGATGTTTATGAACAATCGGTTAATACAATGAACTGAAATGTTTCAGAAGTTTAAACTTGAGACCATGTGAAACATAAAAGAACCTGAACAAGTGAAATGCACGACTGCTTGAATAGCATAAACAAATCACACTATCTAATGTCTTTCCCACCAAGGAAATTATCTTTATGCACTCAATGGTCAGTGGACCAATTTAGGGGTGAATATTTATGCTCAATATCACCACTGAATCACAACAATTTAAATTTGTTACCTGTCTCATCATTCAATACAAAAGTATGGTCATGCAAGGATCACAAAGGACTTTAAAGGGTTGTAATGGGGCCAGGTTACAAAGAACATTGGTTTTTCTGGGTATGCAAAATTTTCCAATTAAGAGAGCAATGAAAACCACCTCCTTGTTGTCACCTGTTTTCTTTTTCAACGATCTTTTGCTTTTTCATTCTTACCCCCTTTCTCCTGATTTTTCTTTTTCCTTTATCCCTTTTTCTTTTTCTTCTTTTTGTTTTGGGATAGAATTTGTTCTTCTTTTCTTGATTTTGTTCTTTTGATTCATCTTTTGTACATCCCCACTTTACCCATTCTTGTCTCCCCCTGACTTAGATCTTTTGCCCATAATCCAACTGTAAATGCTCTCTTAATTTTAGAAATTAAGGGAAGTTATTGTTTTTCTTTCTAGGCTTAGGAATTATGAACAAGAATTTTCTCATGTTTAGGCTCAAATGGGGTAGCAAAGGATGTTCCTAATTGATGGTGGGCTTTATTTGGCCAAGTGGGTTAAAAAAAATCTAAAGAACAAAATGCCTTGATCATTTCCTTTTATTTCCATACAATCATCAAAACTAGAGACTCAAACAAATTCAATTGTGCAAATCAATGGTGATTCTCTCTATCTCACTTAGTGTTTGGCTCACTCCCTCACATGGCTAGGGTTTATTTCCTTGATTTCAAAACATCTTCAAGGTTATGCTTATGCAAACAAGTAGGAATGCATATTAACATGTTCATGATATCTATGCATGAATCACAAAAGTCTCTTATGGTTGCTGAAACAATTCAATTTATGATATATGTGTTCATGCATCAAACCCAAGTAAAATAAACTACTACTTTAATTTTAGCAAACAAGTCTTAAGAACAAAAAGGTATCCTAACTAAGAAAAGTAATTAAGGTGCTAAAAAGATTAGAATTGCTCCCTGTTATGGTGACTGTGTTCTCTTGATGTGACCTCGTCTTCCTTAATGCGTTGAATCCTGCAAAGCAATTAGAGAACTCCTTTTTCCAAGGACTAGTTAGCAATCTTTGAAGAACTAATGGTTTTATTTTTAATTCTTTTCTTCCAATTGCAACCATTTTCACCATTTTCACAAAAAATTTATTTTAACACCTTATTATTAATACTTAACTACTAGAATAATAAGACTCACAGAACTCTGGGTTGCCTCCCAGGAAGCGCTCGTTTAACGTCAGTAGCTTGATCCCTGTCTTTAGCAAGGGTTAGCCAAATTCTTTGTCCAACATATTGCTGACCACTTTGGCTACCTCAAAAAGTCTTTGAAAAGTCCATCCTTCCTTCAGAAATAAGGAGCTACTTATTTCCTCCGCTTCCTCCTCGTTATCTTTTTCCTGCACAAATTCATAACTGAATTGAGAAGGTAAATGTGGCAGCTCTAGTTTCTTTTCTTCCTTTGATCTAGCTTTCTTGTTGAGGTCCTCTATTTCTAATTTTTCAAGAAGAATGGTTGGTGTGGAATCAAGATTTTGCAAGAATAGCTCTATCTCCTTTTCTTCCTCCGCAGTGAATGGCGCTAGGTTATCGGTCAATGCCATTTCCAACGGGTCCACTGCTTGAGGTTTCCGTTGTACTTGCATAACAACCTCATCAAGTACATCAAGGCTGAAACATTGTCCCTCATCCTCTGGATGTTTCATTGCCTCAAATATATCTAACTGCACCTCATCCTCATGGACTCTGATTTTCAATTTTCCTTTGTCCATGTCTATTCCCATTCTTGCAGTCCTCATGAAAGGTCTCCCAAGAATTAGGGGAACCTCAGTATCCTCTGAAATGTCAATCACAACAAAATCAGCGGGAATTAAAAATTTATCAACCTTTACCAGAACATCTTCCATTACGCTGAGTGGATATTTAATCGATCGGTCGGCTAACTGCAGAGACATCCTGGTTGGCTTCAGTTCCAAATCATTTATTCTTTTAAGCATAGACAGGGGCATCAGGCTAACACTAGCCCCAAGATCAATTAAAGCTTTGCCCACTGACACATTCCCAATGGTGACGGGAATGGTGACACTTCCAGGATCTGTCAATTTGTGGGGAATATAATTCTGGATGATGGCATTGCAGTTTGCGCCTAATTGAGCTGTTTCCTCTTCTTGATATCTCCTTTTTTTCGTCAATAACTCCTTCATAAACTTGGCATAGGAGGGCATTTGCTCTAGTGCTTCGGCAAATGGAATATTGATTTGTAACCTTTTGAAAATGTCCATAAACCTAGTAAATTGTCTCTCCTTGTCAAGTTTTGAGGGAGTTCTTGGATAGGGAAGTGATTTTTCTTTGATCAACATCTTTTCTTTTTCTACTTCCTTTTCCTCTTCCTTTTTCTTCTTATCCTTCTTTTTTTCTTTTTCATTTTCTTTATTGATATTTTTATTTTTTTTCCTCTTCCTCTACTTCTTCCTCTCTTTCTTTTCCAGTTCTCTCATTTTTTTCAACTTCACCCTTTTTTCCAACATTTTCCTTAACAACTTCAGACCTTGGTAGTTTGCCACTGCGTGTCAAGACTGCTTTGCATGACTCTTTCGGGTTGGGCTCGGTGTTGGCAGAGAAGGCTCCCCTTCTGATTTCGGCCATTTCCTTTGCGAGCTGGCCTACTTGGATTTCCAAGTTTTTAATTGAAGCATCGGTATTTTTCTGGGTTGCCATGGACATCTGCATGAACTATGTCAAAGTGTCCTCTAGATTGGAATTGGGTGATTGATTTTGATGAGTTGGGATTTGGTGTGGGGTTTGGAATTGCTGGTTTTGATAGGGAAGTGGCGCTCTATTGGACAGGCATGCTTCTTGCCTCCAAGGTTGACTCCTTGGAAATTGCTGGTATGGCCTTTGCTGATTATTGATAAACTGAGCTTCCTATTCCCTGCACTCATAATAGCCAGTTGGGTGGTCACCAAAACAAAATTCACATTGCATTACCTGGTGTTTTCTTGATGACTGGCTTTCCTTCAACTGCTTTGGCAATTCATTCAGCGTTTTCTTCATTTCATCTAGTTGTTGTTGAAGTTGCCTGTTTTGGGCTAGGATGGCGTCATTTGTGCCCAATTCTAACATGCCCCCTTTCCTGGCTGGGTTTCTGTTGTATTGCCCTTGCTGATCTGTCAGCGCCATGGATTCGATGATTGTTATGGCTTCATCTGGTGTCTTGGGCATTATCTGTCCACCAGCCGCTGCATCCAGCATAAGCTTATGCTGTTATTGTAAGCCATTTCTAAAAATGTGGATTTGAGTTCTGGCAGCAAATCCATGGTTTGGGCACCATCTCAACATTGATTTGTACCACTCCCATGCCTCGCACAGACTTTCGTTTGGTGCCTGCACAAAGGTAGAGATAGCAGTCTTTAAATCCATAAATTTTGATTGAGAAAAATACCTTGAACAGAATCTTTCTTCTAACTGATCCCAGTTTGAGAGGACGGTTTATGGTTGGTCCAGTAACCATTCTTTCGCATTTCCTATTAAGGTTAACGGGAACAGCCTCAAGAAGATAGCTTCCTAAACTCATAGAATTTCGTGAGATGAGCATGCAGGTCTTCATGATCTAACCCTGCAAAAGGATTAGCGTGCATTAATTGGACCAAACCTGGTTGCAGTTGTGTATTCGTTGCGTCCCGGTTATTCGTCCCATGCGAATGATGTTTCGTGGGGTGAAGTTGACAAAGCCTTGGCTTTGTCTTGTTCCAGCAGTTCCTCTTCCAGTTTCTGCCATCGTGTCTTGATTTGAAGAAGATGATGAAGATGAAGATGAGGAAATTTCTTGTTCTTCCATCGCCTCTGCTAGAGCTTGAGCTCTTCTTGTGTTGCGTCGATTCCTCCTAGCGGTTGCTGATGAAAGCCTNTTTTTTTTCCTCTTCCTCTACTTCTTCCTCTCTTTCTTTTCCAGTTCTCTCATTTTTTTCAACTTCACCCTTTTTTCCAACATTTTCCTTAACAACTTCAGACCTTGGTAGTTTGCCACTGCGTGTCAAGACTGCTTTGCATGACTCTTTCGGGTTGGGCTCGGTGTTGGCAGAGAAGGCTCCCCTTCTGATTTCGGCCATTTCCTTTGCGAGCTGGCCTACTTGGATTTCCAAGTTTTTAATTGAAGCATCGGTATTTTTCTGGGTTGCCATGGACATCTGCATGAACTATGTCAAAGTGTCCTCTAGATTGGAATTGGGTGATTGATTTTGATGAGTTGGGATTTGGTGTGGGGTTTGGAATTGCTGGTTTTGATAGGGAAGTGGCGCTCTATTAGACGGGCATGCTTCTTGCCTCCAAGGTTGACTCCTTGGAAATTGCTGGTATGGCCTTTGCTGATTATTGATAAACTGAGCTTCCTATTCCCTGCACTCATAATAGCCAGTTGGGTGGTCACCAAAACAAAATTCACATTGCATTACCTGGTGTTTTCTTGATGACTGGCTTTCCTTCAACTGCTTTGGCAATTCATTCAGCGTTTTCTTCATTTCATCTAGTTGTTGTTGAAGTTGCCTGTTTTGGGCTAGGATGGCGTCATTTGTGCCCAATTCTAACATGCCCCCTCTCCTGGCTGGGTTTCTGTTGTATTGCCCTTGCTGATCTGTCAGCGCCATGGATTCGATGATTGTTATGGCTTCGTCTGGTGTCTTGGGCATTATCTGTCCACCAGCCGCTGCATCCAGCATAAGCTTATGCTGTTATTGTAAGCCATTTCTTAAAATGTGGATTTGAGTTCTGGCAGCAAATCCATGGTTTGGGCACCATCTCAACATTGATTTGTACCACTCCCATGCCTCGCACAGACTTTCGTTTGGTGCCTGCACAAAGGTAGAGATAGCAGTCTTTAAATCCATAAATTTTGATTGAGAAAAATACCTCGAACAGAATCTTTCTTCTAACTGATCCCAGTTTGAGAGGACGGTTTGGGGTTGGTCCAGTAACCATTCTTTCGCATTTCCTATTAAGGTTAACGGGAACAGCCTCAAGAAGATAGCTTCCTAAACTCATAGAATTTCGTGAGATGAGCATGCAGGTCTTCATGATCTAACCCTGCAAAAGGATTAGCGTGCATTAATTGGACCAAACCTGGTTGCAGTTGTGTATTCGTTGCGTCCCGGTTATTCGTCCCATGCGAATGATGTTTCGTGGGGTGAAGTTGACAAAGCCTTGGCTTTGTCTTGTTCCAGCAGTTCCTCTTCCAGTTTCTGCCATCGTGTCTTGATTTGAAGAAGATGATGAAGATGAAGATGAGGAAATTTCTTGTTCTTCCATCGCCTCTGCTAGAGCTTGAGCTCTTCTTGTGTTGCATCGATTCCTCCTAGCGGTTGCTGATGAAAGCCTTTTTAACCACTTCCTCAGATCTTGACACGGCTTTGATTTTGTCACAACCATGCCAAGCTCGTTGAAAGCTTCTATGCGCTTTTGTCGTTCAAATTAAATATTTATATATACATACCTACTTTACGGCTTTCAGATTCCAAAAGGAATCCAATTGCAGTATAGGGTATGGTCGATCCCACAGGGAGTTGTAAAATACCATTCTTGAGTTCATTTAATTAAACAATGAAGTGAAAGATTTGTGATTTGATTTATATTAAAATAGACTAAATAAATAAAAGACAGGAAAATAAAATAGGAAACAAATCAGAGGTAGTTCCGGAGCTTGTTGGGAATTTTAATCACATTATAGTTTCATGCATCCAGTTACTTATTACATAGAACTATCGTTTAATTGCCCGCCATCAGTTCTTAACTTGTCATCACTTTCGCGCATGACAAGATCACAGGTTTCCCTTGTTAAACTGTCACTTTCGCACACTAGCTTAACAAGGTACGCCAGCATTAATCCAGATGTTAAAACGGCTAACCTTTATTCCAGTTACGGCAACAAGGTTAGATGAAATGATTTAGGTCAGACTCTAATGATTGTAACTTTCGTTCACAACGTTCAAGTCTAGGTTCTAGTTAAGCATAGCATTATTGATTTTAATTTGGTTATGACCTAATTAGCATAACTTTCGTTCATGTAAATAAGTCCCAAATCAAGAATCAAAACACTAAACAAAACTAGCATTAGGCATGAAATCATTCAAGCAAATCATAAGAAAAAGATAGATTCATATGTAATAGTTACATGGATACAAGCAAACTACAATAGTAATCAAAATCCCAACAAAAAGAGGGTTAGGAACCCATCTTACAAGAGAATCTCGGAGGCAAGGTTTAGGCACTTACCATGACACGTGCTCACGCCGTCATGGCCATGGCTTCGCCAAGCTTCCTCGATCTCCGGCTCCTTCACAAGCCTCGTCTTTGTTCCTAACCTAACCTAAACTAAACTAAGCTTTAAAAGTGCAAAATAAATGAAGAAGAATGGTGTTTGGAGGGGGAGAAAGAGATGGTTTCGGAATGGCATGGCCTCCTCTATTTATAGGCAAAATTTGGGTCCATCGCTCAGCGGTTTGGGTGTCATCGCTGAGCGATTAATCCTTTATCGCTGGGCGGCGGCGCGTAATCGCTGAGCGATTGTACTTTGCATTAAATGCTCGGCAGCTTTTTGCAGGCGGTGCTGACGTGTCGTTCTGTGATTGGCTGGTCCTAGTTGGCTCCAGCTGGCTCAATGATGGCGCCGGTGCAAGTGGCTTGCCGACTTACTATCGCTGAGCGATTAGAGTAATATCGCTGAGCGATTAGGTCTTGAGCGCTGAGCGGTTCTGTGTACTTCGCTGAGCGATGCCTTCGTCCAGAATCCTCTTTTTAAGCTCTTTTCCAATTCTGCCCTTTTCTTCCCTTCTTCATGGGATTATTCTTCGATAAAACTCCTTGCATCCATCTTCAAAATATATTATAAATCCTACAAAATAAAGGGAATTCATTAGATAATTCGTTTAAAACATAACAGATAAGTGCAATTTTGATATGTCAATTTTGTGTAAATTGGGCACTTATCAGTTGCTTCTATTTCTGGATCGAATAGAAGTTGATCTGCAGAAGTTTTCTTTCGCATACACCAAGATAGCAAATTCTTTGCGAAGGGGTTAGAATAATAATAGAAAAATACTAATTACACTATTTACAAAAGCTTAAAATATCTACTCAAGATAATGTTTTAAATTGGCACAATCCCCGGCAATGGCGCCAAAATTGTTGAAAGCTTTTTGCAATGGTTTCACACTCTCGTCAATTTAATATATCCTTCTTAAAGCTTTCAGATTCACGAGGAATCCGATTGTAGTATAGACGGGTATAATCGTATCCACAAGGATTGTGTTTAAAACAAATATCTTGGAGTTGAACTATTTTAAGCTATGGGAAGTGTATTGGTATTTTGCTAAGTAAATAAATGATAAATAAATGCAAATAAGGAAAACAATAATGGGATAGAGTTTAGGCAGATAAAGAAAGATGTTGGGATTTTAGTGACAATATTTCTCAATGCAGCCTTATGACCTATGAGTCTTATAGATTTTATCGCCACCAGTTCTTAACTTAATCATCTTTCTCAAGCATGTTAAGTTCACAAGTTCCTTTATTAAGTTGTCAATGTCTTGCACAAACTCAACAAAGTACCTTGATGTTACAGCGGGTGTTAATGCAATTAGTTCTAGGTTTCCAGTTATGGCAGTTAAGAACTAAATGAATTGATCTAGGTCAAGCTCAAATAGTTGTAACTCTCGTTCACAATATTCAAGCATAGAGTCAAGATTATCAAGGCACTATTGTTCTTAACTTAGTTTGTAACTTAACTAGCATAACTCTCGTTCATGCAAGCAAGTCTCAAATCAAGAATCAAAGTACTAACAAAAGCTAGCATTAAGCATAAGATCATTCATTAAAATCATAAGACTTCATAGAATCATAATCATAAGTTACAATGGATACATTAAGAAATAAAGCACATCAATCCCAACATGAAAGAAAGTTAGCTATCCATTGTCATGGACAGTTTACAGACTTACAAGGGTTTAGAGCAATAGTAGGTTGAGAAGAGTGGTGAAATGTCTCCACACGTCCACCACGGTTTTGAACCGTTGGCCATTCGGCAGCACTTCCTCTTAAGGAAAGCTTCTAAACCCTAACTTTCTTTCTAAACCTAACCTAAGAAAAGTATGGAAAGTGGAAAATGGAAGTGGAATGGAATGAGTGGAGTGGGGGATGGATGGATGGAAGATGCCTCGGCCTCCCTCTATTTATAGGCAAAAGTTGGATGCCTTCGCTCAGCGATTTTGATACCATCGCTGAGCGGTTAACTTGTTATCGCTGAGCGGCGGCGCACTTCCGCTGAGCGGTTGTACTTTTACGCGTCTTCATTAAATGCTCGTCAGCTTTTGCAGGGCGGCACTGACGTGGCGTAGCGGCGCCAGCCTGGCTCTAGCTGGCACAATGATTGCGCCGGTGCAAGTTGCTTGCCGACATAAGTTCGCTGAGCGATAAGGTTGGTACCGCTGAGCGCTTAACCCTTCACCGCTGAGCGGTGAGTTGTTCCTCGCTGAGCGATGCCTTGTCTAGATTCTTCTTTTAGGCTCTTTTCTAATTCTGCCCTCTTTCTCCATTCTTCATGGGATTATTCTTCAATTAATCTGCTTGCATCCATCTTCAAAATAGATATTAGAAACCTACAAAATATGGGGAATTCATTAAATAATTCGTTTGAAGAGTTTGCAAATAAGTGCCGTTTTAATATGTCAAAATTGTATAAATTGGGTACTTATCACAAATCACCAAAAGATAAATATGTCATTTAAGATTAACAGTCATAAGCATAGACATATTTTTGTGTCTCTTGACATATAGGCATAACATATTTTCTTTTCTTTTGTTATTTCTCCCCCTATTTGTCATAAGCAAAAAGGGGAGGAGAAATTTTCTCCCCTCAACATTATTTCTCCCCCATATTGATATTATCAATCTTATCGTGTCCTAACTTTTCACAAGGAAAAAGATGCAAGAGAAATAATAGATAAGATATAAAGCACATCTCTCACTATTTATATCCTCCCCCTATTTAGTCATTAAAAAGATTTTCCCTTGATTTTTAGCACTTATCTCCATATATATGCATACAGAAAAAAAAAACACATCTCCCCCTTTGTTTTTCAATGAGATCATCTCATGATTTTATCTCCTTTGAGAATCAAATGGTTTAAGCAAGATGTAAATCATGTGATAGACAATAACCATTTGAAGACATTCATAATTGAGACATGAAAGGGGTATGGATCATTGAGCTTTAAAAGTGTGTACCTTGCAATGCATTTTGAATTTCACACTAAGAAAGCAAGAGGATATGAAAGTGAAGAGTATGTACCTTATTCTCTTTAAGAGTGCAATAGATGATTTTCCAGCAACACAAAACACTTACAAGTCATGGGTGCCACTTGATGGTCATGTTAACCACTTGTGTGTTTTGGTTTGTTGTTTTGAAAAATGATCCTCTTAACTTACCAATTGGTTGTACTTGTTACTTGTTATAAAATGTTGAGCAAGAAGTGGTAGGTTCCATTTTAATTTAAGTCTTTGACTCCCCCTCAATTTATGCATGGTATCAAAATATACTCACAAACATATAATATGCATATTCAACAAAAAATGTGATTCTATATGGTTATCTCATAGAAACCTATGATGAACTTAACCAATTAGAAGCTTAGGTATATGACATACTATGACATCTTGAGCTCCCCCTTTCAAAAATAATTTTTCAAGAAATTATCCCCTAAGATATGTATAAGAAATATATTTTCCTTGAGAGAAAGCATGTGGGGAATCAAAACCACTTGTTATTCTTAAGACAACACATGCCAAGAAATTTTAATACTACTTGTTGATAGAAATCAGAGCAAGCACAGTGGTGAGAACTTGTGGTGGCAGGGGAGCATAAATAAATTTAGCTTTAAACACACACTTGTTATTTATCACTTGTTGTTTATATGAGGCACATTTCAAGTTATCACAATGGTGCAACCATATTGGAGCAAAAATAGCTATGTGCACCAAAGCATGATATGGATGCAAAACCAAGCATTTCAACCTTTTGATCATAAGGGCACACGTTATAAGGATAAAGAAATATTATCTAGTAAGATCTACCCTATATTTCATGACATAATTAAGAGATGTAATTCAAATAAGATGATTTTCATGAAGATGATTGTTTGAGAAAACATATGTCATGATAAGCATATTTTGGGGGACAATGTATAAGCATTCAAGTATAATATTATCCATACTATAGAAAACCATGTAAGATTAGGGATATAGATACTTATTGAAGTCGATTGGGTGTGATGTTCCTCTTGAGTGATCCCTTGAGCTCTAGCTTTCCTCTTTGAATGTTCCATTCCATTGTATGTGAAGAGATCTCTTTTAAGTTCTTGTTCATTCTAGCTCCTTTCAACTCCTCCATGATTCACTTAGGCTTCTATCTCACTTGTTAAGATCTTGATGCATGCTTTTAAAAGTATATAGAAACTATGAAAGTTCTCTGAATCATGAGTTAGCCATCAAGCACAATATAGGTTGATATATCAAACACTTGCAAATAAGACCATTTAATGCATTATCAACCATCATGCTAAGAGAATCATAATCCCTTGAATCCGAAATGATTTAGACATATTTCACATAGAGATTCAAGAGTAAAAGAAGGATTTATGATCATTATCAAGACATATATATAAACCTAGTTCCATCAATGATCACATAAGGCATACATTAATAATTACCAAAAGGAATCACACATGTCAATCAAGATTACAAGCTCTAGATCATTATCCCTTAGTATGCATGTTTTTCCAAAAGAAATTTTCCTTTTGTTATATGAAAGAGTTGCAATAGTTTCCTTTGAATTTATGTTATTCCAAAAGATGATATGCAATATATAATCAGAGATCAGCACAGTGGAGATAAAGCAATTTAACAAATTTCTTTTCATTTTACCTTTTTCCCTTTAGACATTATTAAAACATGATAAATATCCATTTTTGATCAAGGTTAGAGGATATGCATAACCTAAAAAATTAAATGATGCAATCACAAGTATTCGGGCTTTTAAAAGCTGTCAAACAAAGAGAATCACATGCACTATAAACTATTATAACTCAAATTCAAGTTCAAAGCATATTGTCCAAGGAATAATCAATGTTTAGGGACATAAGGGATAAGGATTAATAAACATAGTATTAAAGGATAAGAGGGTTAGAAATGATATCACCAAAAGTGTGCTTCTTGTGGTTGTATTGATTGTTCAAGGCATTAAGCTCCCAATCTCCCTTTAATAGCTCAGACCCTTGGTCATTCGAATGGCTAGACTTGGTCATTCGAATGAGCCTCTATTTTCACCAACCCGAGAGCAAGATTTTTAGGTCATTCGAATGAACAGGGGATTTTCATTCAAATGACTCGAGAAGAAAAGCAACCCGAGAGCTCAAATTTTTAGCATTCGAATGGAAGATGTAACATCCCGATTTTTCCTTAGAGAAATATTTGTAAACATAAATAATTAATTAATTTTTTAAGCATGCTTAGAGAATTAAGATGGAAAATTCTAGTTAAGATATCCCTAGGAATTTACACGTGTCGCAGTAGAAAATTCGGCTGATAACTGAACAGTCGTTGTTCGCCGATGAAATTTGGCACGCAAAACGGTGTCCGTGAAAATAATCTCCCGAAGAGAAATTCACAAACACCTTTAAATATTAATACCCTTAGGTAGGTGGGAATTAGAGGATCGCGACGGTTCAAACGGAATATTTTTCGGACGACCGTGCGCGACGTGTCGACACTGCGAGCAATAAAACACGAGCGAACCGGAACCGGAATAAAATGAAATTTTGGAAGCTGCAAGAAGAAGGGCTGCACGTTTTTTTTAGAGATTTTGGTCAAAAATATCCCTTAAATTAAGCTTCCAAACATCTCATCACCATACCTCATCAAATCATAACCCATACTTTCCACTATTCACCTTTTTAATTAAATTCCAAAATTATCAAATTTCTCTCCTCCCATTTCAGCCAAAACCGAACTCTCTCTCCCATTTCTCTCTAAAATTTTTCATCTCCTTCAAAACTCCATAGCCATTCTTCTAGTAAGCTTCAAGAACACTACATTGCT
The DNA here is from genome assembly GCA_003254905.1 of Nissolia schottii. Lineage (NCBI taxonomy): Eukaryota > Viridiplantae > Streptophyta > Magnoliopsida > Fabales > Fabaceae > Nissolia > Nissolia schottii. The sequence continues at coordinate 33,783 of QANU01114189.1, read as the reverse complement.
CCTAAGGAAAAACAAGCATTCTTGCTACCATTTTCTTCTCTAAAAACCGAACACCACAAGCCCCAAGTTCCCTCATCTCATTCTCATTTCTTTCACTAAAAATCTAGAGGAGAACTCTCATCTTGTTCTCTCTAGAAAACTCAAGCCATTCCTCAAGAACACAAGCACATCAAGCTCATTCTTAAGGAAGCAAGCAAGTGGTGCTCCAACACTTTGGAGGCTTCTTG
>QANU01114189.1:0-31209 GCA_003254905.1 Nissolia schottii | reverse complement strand
TAGCAGAAGCCCCTGAGCCGAGGCATCGCGGAGGAGCAACCAGTGCTACCGATCAACTGGCAAGCAAGGTAGGGACTCGTGATGAGCAATGTGTGGCAGTCACACGATCTAGTCAGGTCGTTGGCGACTAAGTGTGATAAATGTAAAGTATATTATTATTTAACTGTGCAGTTGTGTTATGGACCAATTGATTGTACATATATGTTTGGTATAAAATATTTTGGAGACCTATTTCTTAGAATGGCAACGCTTAAGTCTGATAAGACTCTATCGCTTGTATCCATATATAATTTATTGACTCGTATGGCTCTAAATTTGTAAACTAGTGAGGATGTGAGAAAAATTTCAAAACGGTCTGTATTTTCGAGTAAGAAATATTTTCCAAGCTAAAAGTAGGGGCTCAAAGTAACCTCAGCCAAGCAGATAACAACCCTATAATCAGTGTTACGATTAGAGCGTAAGCTGAAATTAGGGGTGTTATAGAAGACCATGGTTCATTCGATTGATTTTCAAAAATTTCAGACCTGAGAGTAAGGATTTTGGAATTCGAATGGATCACCATTTTCCATTCGATTGATTTAAAAAAAAAAAATTCAGACCTGAGACAAGGAATTTTGACATTCGAATGAATTATTCGGGTTATTCGAATGACTTCACATTTTGAGCTCTCTGTTTCCAAATTTTCTTCATTTATTCGAATGACACCCCTTGTCATTCGAATGCGTCTGCATTCTAGCAGAATTTTGGTTTCCACTTGATAGTCATGAGATACCTACAGAACAAGAAAATTTTCTTTGGTATCCAAGAGTCTTGGATCCTTTGAGATTAGTCTTCAAGGATTTTCCCTCAAGTATAAATGTCACAATATGTAATTTGGGAAAATAACTTGAATGACCTATATCTATCATATCTCAATTGAAATTTTCATTGTTAAGTGATATTGACAATCTGAAACATGATTAGGCATAAAGTGTGTCATATAAAATGATCATAAATAAAAGTAGACATATATAATGCTAATAAGCATAATCATGTGTTTAGTGAATTATTCAAATGTAAAGAGCACATTCACATGATGCTATCAATTACCTACGGCCCATAAGAAATATACCTCACTTTTGTTGATTCTTCAAGTGAATGTACAAGAGAGGTAAAGATATTTGATACCTTGGCCTTGGAAAATGAATGAGAATTTTTCTTTGTCCATTGCTTCTCATTTGCTATTTTGAACTTTGGATGTTCATGCTCTTGAGAAGCTTTTCTTAAGTGCTTCATTCTTGTTTGATTGTGGCAATTTCTTTTATGCCTTGGAGGGACTTTATTTGATGACTCTTCCTTGTTTTCTTCACCAATTTGTTCATCCTTTTGTGAAATTTTCTGCACAACTGAAACACTTGGAGGACATTTTGGTACCCATTTCAACTTGGGTCCTTTTGGGTTAGTGTAAGCACTTTTACAATCTTTTGGAACCCATACCAAATTATTTCCCATACAAGCATTTCTTCTATAATAGCACAAATGAGAAATATGTCCTAATTTTCCACAATAATTGCACACAATAGATTTTGATGATGATTTGATACTATTATGACATTTTAACCCATATTTGTTGCAAAACATGCTTGACTTTTCGTACTTAGAAATATTTACCTTTTTTTTGTTATCAATGGATAATAGACATGTAGTCTCTTCATTCTTCTCAATTTTGGAAGACAATTCCTTAACTTGATTTTCAAGATCAATGCAATTTCCAAACATAGTTAAGGTTTCACATTTCAAGGTTATTTCCTCATCAAGAAAAGAGCATTCACTTTTCAATGATTCAATTTGGTATTCAATAGAGGAAATATTTTCTAAGCAACTCAAGCTATTATTTCTAAATAGCAACAAATCATTGAGCAAATCATCATATGCACATTTAATATTATCATAGGAAGGACAATGGTCAAGTTTTGCATTTTTTACCTCAAAGTCCTTTGAATCAACAATTTCCTCAATTGACTCCTCTTGATAATCATCTTTATCTTCATGCTCATCCAAGAAGGCTTCAAGAGGATGTCTTTTTGGATCTTCCTCTTCTTGCTCTCTAATTTCAAATTTGTAATAAACATTGTCATAACAATAAAGAGCATTAAGAGTTTCCCAAGTACTTTTGGCACTAGAGCAATGTTTAACCTTATCATAGATATTTTCACATAGACTATTTCTTAAGATTTGCATTGCTCTAATGTTTAAGGAAAATTGTTTCTTATCATAGTCATTCATTTCATGTGGGTGTTTAGGAATATATCCATCAATCACAATATCCCACATATCAATATGCATTGCTTCTATATAAATATTTATTTTTGATTTCCATATCACAAAATGTTCACCGTCAAAGAATGGTGATTTAATATATTCATACCAATCCATTTGTAAACACTTAATAAGGTTACCAAACAATTAGGACCTTTAACTCTAAGCGGTTAAGCTTTTTCAGAGCATGAAGCTCTGATACCACTTGTTAGTCTTGGTAACCAATACCCAAGAGGGGGTGAATTGGGTATTTAAGAAATTATTCTAATTTTTACTAATATTGCATTTTCATGCAATCAACGTTACTACGCAGTGGAATATAACAATTAAAGATTATAAGCATGCTCAATTATGTTTGTAATAAAACAATAAGATCAACAAACCAACTTATAAACAATTATCAACATATGCAATTCAAGACAATAATATAAGTTTGCAATAAATAAAGAGATAGAGTTAGAGAGATTGTAAACGTAGATTTATCCTGGTTCGACCACCCTTGTGATCTACGTCCAGTTCCCAAGCGTCTTGCTCAAGATTTCTCTACTATCATCAAGCTTCTAACTTAGGTGCTTGACAAACCTCATCCCAGATTACTGCTCACACTTAGGATCCCCTACCTTTGTGTAGAAGCCTCAAGAACCAAACCTTAGGGATACTACACCATAAACAACTAGAGGGATACCTCACCCTCTTTACAAGTGTATGGAAATTTTGTGTTTGATAAGAAACTCTCTCAAGAGTAGATGATACAAATTGAAGCTCTATAGGAATATTGACAATATCTCTCTTTTTCTCTTAAGATGATGGAAAATATTAATCCATTGATTGTATGAAGTATAAGGATGATAGGAATCAAAGGCTTGGCTAAAAATGAGAGTTTAATGGGTATTTATAGGGTTTCTAAGTGTACTAGCCGTTTATAGCCGTTACCCATTATTTTAATCAATTTTATCCATTAAAAAACTAGCCATTTTTGGCTTCAGGACTCGAGTCATTCGAATGACTCTTGAGGGTCATTCGAATGCTAGCCGTTACCTAGCCGTTGTGTTTCTCTGATGACAGAGTCATTCGAATGACCATTCTTGAGTCATTCGAATGACTCAACAAAATTACTTGCTCTACAAATTTGTAGATCTTTCTCTTAGCTTTAAGTAGCAATTTGAACCACCTCAATTGGAGTTCTGTAGCTCAAGATATCATCATTTTACTAACTGTTGTGCAAGTCACTTTGCTGAGCACGCTACTCATCCATTTTCTTATCTTTCTTGATTCCTATGTTTGTCTAATTCATTTTACGTCCTGGAATCAATTGAGATCATTTAAGAGCATCATCCTAAGAGTTTAGAGAGAGATATATATTAATTTTCCTTTGACAAGAATACCTTAAGTCCTAAGAAACTATTTCCCTTTTTACCATTTGCTTGGACTTGGTATTCTTCATGAATCCTATCTTTGGCATTACCATGTTCTTCATGGAATTGACATTTCATGCTTCGCCTTTTGACTTTGGGCATCATATGAATGTTCCTTCTTGTTCCATCTTGTTCTTGATGCCTTGGACTTTCCTATACACAAGATAATTCACTAGAAAGTATAGTTAGTCCAATGTGTTCCAATATCTTCATATGCATATATAGATTAATCAATGCATCATACATATACAATTAGGCAAAGATCAAATTATATTAATCAAATAATATTCTTTGCCTAGCATGCATGCATTGTAACACTATAGCACTTGATATTCATGCATATACACATATAGACACAAATATATCCAATAGTTAATCCATCAAGCACATATAGAGAGTTATTGGATATGTTCTCAAAATGATGTTTCTCATATTGTATGATGTGTAAGCTATATGATTACCATCAAGTTCAATCATACAATATCAAATGTATTCTATTTAGCATATAACATCCTTTTGCATTCTAATTGTCATTATCTATTTGTTGTGTACTTTTTGTCATCATCAAGATATAGAACAACTAGGGAAACCTAGTTCTACAAATATAAGCATATACAATGAGCATAGACAATTAGAGCATATTGTATTTGTCATCATCAAAACATATTGTATTAAATAATTAGAACAACTAGGGAAACCTAGTTGCACAATTATGAGTTCACTGTTATGGCTTTCGGGTTGACAAATGCCCCGGCCATATTCATGGACTACATGCATCGTGTTTTTAGAGAACTCCTGGACCAGAGTGTCATTGTGTTTATTGATGACATCTTGGTGCATTCGAAGAGCGAGGAAGATCACGCGGGACATCTGCGCACTGTAATGGAGATATTGAGGAGCAAGAAACTGTATGCAAAGCTGTCTAAATTTGAATTCTGGGCCAGAGATATTCAATTTTTGGGCCACGTGGTGTCGGACCATGGTGTGGCAGTTGACCCAGGAAAGGTGGATGCAGTTCAACAGTGGGAGACGCCCACGACAATCATAGAGGTGCGAAGTTTCCTAGGTTTTGTAGGCTACTACAGGCGGTTTATCAAGGGGTTCTCACAGATTGCGCTACCTTTGACCAAGTTGACTCGCAAGAATGTACCATTCGTGTGGTCGGTAGAGTGTGAGCAGAGTTTTTGTACCTTGAAGGAGAAGTTGACAACTGCTCCAGTACTGATTTTGCCAGACCCTCAAGCTCCGTATGAGGTGTATTGTGATACCTCCCACACGGGATTGGGATGCGTACTCATGCAAAATCGGCAGGTAGTGGCCTTTTCTTCTAGGCAGTTGAGGATGCACGAAGCAAACTATCCCACTCATGATCTGGAGCTAGCAGCAGCGGTTTTTGCTTAGAAGATATGGAGACATCACCTGTACGGTGTTGATAAGTGCCCATTGTACACACTTTCAACTATTAAAATGGCACTTATTTGCATGTGTTTTAAAGAATTATCTAACTTAATTCCCCTCTTTTGTAAGATTTTAAATATATTTTGAAAGATGGATGCAAGCATAATTAATTAAGAAGAATCCCATAAAGAATGGAGCAAAAGGCAAAAGCGGAAAAAGAAGTAAAATAATGAAAATCAGAAGGTCCGCTCAGCGCATGTCACGAAAAAGGCACCGCTGAGCGATGCACCATGTACCGCTCAGTGATGTTGCCACCAGAGTTACTTGCAGCCGCCGCATTTATTGCGCCAGCTGCGCTAACCTATAATTGCGGCGCCGCCCTGACATGTCGGCACCGCCCTGCAAAAAGCTGCTGGAGCATTTATTAAGCCGCGCGAAATGATGAAGTCGCTTAGCGGAGGACGCTTATTGCTCAGTGATAATGACTAAACTGCTCAGCAGTGGTACATAAACCGCTGAGCTATTGCACCAAAATTTGCCTATAAATAGGAGGCCGAGGCATTCATTCAAGATTTCTCTTCTTCCACCAAGAATCCATTCTTTTACATTTTCTCTTTTACTTCAAAGCATAGTTTAGTTTAGCAACAAAGAGGAGGCCGGTGAAGGAGCCAGGAGATCGAGGAAGCTCGGTGAGCCGCTGTCATGATAGCGTGATAACGTGTCATGGTAACCGTGAAACCTTGCCTCTGAGATTCTCTTGTAAGATGGATTTTTAATCCTCTTGGTGTTGGGATTTTGATGAATATTGTAGTATGTTTGTATCCATGTAACTTTTTGCATATGAATTATTCAGTTTCTATGATTAGCATGAACGATTTTATACTTAATGCTAGCCTTTGTTTAGTGTTTTGATTCTTGACTTGAGACTTGTTTGTATGAACGAGAGTTATACTAAATAAGTTGTAACCAAGTTAAAATCAATCTTGCTATGCTAAGCTAGATTCTACACAAATGTTGTGAACGAAAGTTACAATTATTTGAGTCTGATCTAAATCATTTCATCTAATTCTTGTTGCCGTAATTGGAATAAAGATTAGCCGTTTTAACATTTGGAATAATGCTGGCGTACTTTGTTAAGCTTGTGTACGAGAGCGACAGTTTAACAAAGGAAACCTGTGATCTTTTCATGCGCGAAAGCGATGAACAAGTTAAGATCTTGTGGCAGGCAATCAATGAAATGATAATTCTATTGTAATAAGTACTTGGATGCATGAAACTATGATATGATTCAATTTCCAACAAGCTTCTGGATCTACCTCTGATTTGTTGCCTATTTATTTTATGTTGTTTATTTACTTATTTAACTATCAACAATTTACCAATCCTTCACTTCATTGTTTAATTAACTAAACTCAAGAACGATATTTTTGCAACTCCCTGTGGATACGACTATACCTGACTATACTGCAATTGGATCCCTTGTGGATCTGAAAGCCGTAAAGAAGGATATATTATTTTTAACGACTGAGAGTGTAAATAAGCTTTCAGCAAAAATTGGAGTGCTTATAGGCTTTCAATAGGTGTACGCTTCGAGGTATTCTCGGACCACAAAAGCCTCAAGTATTTGTTTGATCAGAAGGAGCTGAACTACCATCCAGGCAAAGCTAATGTGGTAGCTGACAGTAGGAAGTCGCTGCATGCGGCTTGGTTGATGGGAAAGGAACAAGAACTAATTGAGAGTTTCAGGGATCTTAACTTGAGATTCACCCGCCGGCTAGCCAGTATCCGATTTTGGCAGATTCAGGTTACCAGTGAGTTCCGAATCAGGATTGCGGAAGCACAACGAACTGCACCGATGATGCCTGGCTGGACTTAGTAAAAACTATGTGAGCTGGGAAGATGAAAGAAGCAGCCTTTGGGCCAGATGGTCTTCTGCGGTTTAGTCAACGCCTCTGTATACCGAATGAAGGAGAATTGCAGGCGGATATCCTTTAAGAGGCTCATAAAAGTCAGTTCACCATTCACCCAGGAATGACTAAGATGTGTCAGGATTTAAAGCAGATGTTCTGGTGGTCTGGAATGAAGAGAGACGTAGCAGACTGGGTAGAGAGGTGCGTGGTATGCTAGAAGGTAAAGATCGAGCATCAGAAGCCTCACGGGCCCTAAGTGGAAATGGGAAGGCATAGCGATGGATTTCGTCTCTGGATTGCCCCGGACGACTGGGAAGTAGACGCTATTTGGGTCATTGTGGACCGGCTAACCAAGTCCGCGCATTTCGTTCCGGTGTGAATAAACTATCCTTTGGAGAAGTTGGTGCGGATCTACATTAAGGAGATAGTGATGCTTCACGGGATCCTATCATCGATCATCTCAGATAGAAACCCCAGGTTCACATCGCGGTTCTGGACAGCGTTTCAAAAAGCTTATGGGATGAAGCTATGCCTTAGCACTGCTTATCACCCACAGACCGACGGACAGTCAGAGAGGACGAACCAAATCTTAGAAGATATGTTACGAGCTTGCGTATTGGATTTACCCGGCTATTGGGATGAGATGTTGCCCCAGTCGAGTTTTCCTATAACAACAGCTACCAGGCAAGCATTGGCATGGCCCCTTTTGAAGCTTTGTACGGTCTGAAATGCCAATCTCCATTGTCCTGGAACGAAGGAGCCAAGTTTTGGAACTGTACTGCTGATGAGATCCGGGAAGCAGAAGAATGGGTCAAGAAGATTCGGGAGAGAATTCAGACGGTACAGAATCGTCAGAAGAGCTATGCAGATTCTAGGAGGAAGCCCTTGGAATTCCAGGAGGGTAAGCTGATGAAAGCCTTTTTAACCACTTTTTCGACTCTTGACACAGCTTAGGTTTTGTCACAACCGTGCCAAGCTCGTAGAAAGCTTATCTGCACTTTTGTCGTTCAAATTAAAATATATACCTACTTTACGGCTTTCAGATCCACAAGGGATCCAATTGCAGTATAGTCGGGTATAGTCGAATCCACAGAGAGTTGCAAAAATACTGTTCTTGAGTTCATTTAATTAAACAATGAAGTGAAGGATTTGATAATTGTTTTGATAATTAAAATAAATAAATAAACATAATAAAAGTAAATAGGAAACAAATCAGAGGTAGTTCCGGAGCTTGTTGGGAATTTTAATCACATCGTAGTTTCGTGCATCCAGTTACTTATTACATAGAACTATTATTTCTTTGATTGCCCGCCATCAGGTCTTATCTTTTACATTGCTTCCGCATATGAAAAGATCACAGATTTCCTTCGTTAGGTTTGTTAATTTCTTACGCAAACTCAACAAAGTATACCAGAAGTATTCCAGATGTTAGAGCGGCTAACTTCTAGTCCGTTACGGCGACAAGGTTAGATGAATGATTTAGGTCTGACTCTACTAGTTGTAACTACTCGTTCACAACATTCAAGTCTTGAATCTAGTTTAGCATAGCGGATTAATCTTAACTTGGTTACAACTTAATTAATATAACTCTCGTTCATACAACTAAGTCTCAAGCCAAGATCAAAACACTAAACAAAAACTAGCATTAAGCATGAAATGATTCAAGCAAATCATAAGAAATAATGACCAAAAATCCCAACAAAAAAGAGGATTAGGAATCCATCTTACAAGAGTATCTCGGAGGCAAGGTTTAGGCACTTACCATGGCACGTGCTCACGCTATCATGGCCATGGCTTAGCCAAGCTTCCTTGATCTCCAGCTCCTTCACAAGCCTCGTCTTTGTTCCTAACCTAACCTAAACTAAGCTAAGCTTTAAAAGTACAAAAGAAATGAAGAAGAATGGTGTTTGGGGAGGGAATGGGATGGTTTCGAATGTGCCTCGGCCTCCCTATTTATAGGCAAAGCTTGGGGTCCTTCGCTCAGCGATTTTGATACCATCGCTGAGCGGTTAGCTCATTATCGCTGAGCGGTTGTACTTTTACGCAGAGTAATAAATGCTCGGCAGCTTTTACAGGGCGGCGCTGACGTGACTCCAGCTGGCACAATAAATGCGTCGCGTGCAAGTTGGTCCTTTGGGTACGATCACTCAGCGGTATAGGTACCACCGCTGAACGATATTTATTTTATCGCTGAGCGAATGCTTGTGCTTGATTGCTTCCTTTAAGCTCTTTTCTTCTTTTGCCCTTTTCTTCCATTCTTTTATGGGATTATTCTTCGTTTGAACTGCTCGCATGCATCTTCAAAATATGTTAGAAACCTCCAAAATAAAGGGAATTCATTAGATAAATCTTTAAAACCTAAGTAATTAAATACCTTTTAAAATGATCAAAATTGCGTATTTTGAGCATTTAACACGAGCATGTATTTTTGAAGATAACGCCAGCTACTGGACTTGGAAGATCCCTCAAAGTCAGAAAATTGAGTCCAAGATTCATAGGGCCATTTTAGATTCTTCAGCTAATTGGACCTGTTGCTTACCGAGTAGCTCTTCCACCGCATTTGGCTTATGTCCATAACGTATTCCATGTCTCCCAGCTGAGGAAGTATCACGCGTCGCTCGATCACATCTTGGAGACGGATCAAGTGCAACCAAGGGAGGACCTCTCTACCTATGATGCCTCGACACATTGTGGACCAGAAGACTCGCACAACCAGGAATAAAGAGGTAAAGATGGTGCGCGTCTTGTGGGAAAATGGAGCTTGCGAAGACCAGACTTGGGAGATGGAAGCGGAGATGAGACGAGCCTATCCCGAGCTGTTCGAAAGTACGTCCTAGCCTCCACGTAAATTTCGTGGGCAAAATTTTTCTAAGGGGGTGGAATGTAACATCCCGTTTTCCTATTAGAGAAATAATCGCCAAGATTAGATATTAATTAGATTCTAAAGCATGGAACTGGGAGGGTTAGGATGTAAAGTTTGCAGGTCGAATGTCCCTATGATAGGGGGTTAGTCACTGTAGGAAGTTTCACAGACAGTCAAACTGCGATTGTCTACCGTTGCTATTTTACGACGCGTAAAAGGTATATGTGAAAATACTCCTTCGGAGAAAAATTCACAAATGCCTTCTAATAATGATATTCTTAGGTAGAGGGAAATTAGGGGATCGCGACGGTATAAACGAAATATTTTTCAAACGACCGTGCGTGACCTATTGATAAGTGCCCAATTTACGCAATTTTCACCATTTAAAATGGTACGTATTTGCATGAATTTTAAAGAATTATCTAATCAATTCCCCATATTTTGTAGGTTTATAATATATTTTGAAAGATGGATGCAAGCATAATAATGTAGAATAATCCCATAAAGAATGGAGCAAAAGGGCAAAAGCCGAAAAAGAGCTTAAAGAGGAAATCAGCAAGGACCACTCAGTGCAAGAACATAACCGCTCAGCGCACACAGGACAAAGGGCCGCTCAGCGGTTAAGCTCGCCGGACTAACTTGCACCGGCGCATTTATTGCGCCAGGCTGGCACCAGCTGGATTGCGGCGCCGCCCCAGCAAAAGTTGACGGCGCATTTATTAAGCCGCGTAAAGAGATAACCTGCTCAGTGATTGTGCGCTGCCGCTCAGCGATAGGGACTGAATCGCTCAACGGTTGTACCCAAACCGCTGAGCGATGGTACCAGAATTTTGCCTATAAATTGGAGGGTCGAGCCATGCATTGGAAGCATCCCTTCCCCCCACCAGATTCCATTCTTCTTCCATTTCTTTTGTACTTTAGAGCATAGTTTAGTTTAGCAACAAAGAGGAGGCCACTGAAGGAGTCAGGAGATCGAAGAAGCTTGGCGAACCGTTGTCATGACGGCATGATAACGTGTCGTGGTAAGTATCTAAACCTTGCCTCTGAGATTCTCTTGTAAGATGGACTTGTAATCCTCTTGTTGTTGGGTTGTTGATGATTATTGTAGAATGGTTCTATCCATGTAACTTTTTGCTATGGAATTATTCAGTTTCTATTGATTAGCTTGAATGATTTTACTCTTAATGCTATCTTTTGTTTAGTGTTTTGATTCTTGATTTGGGACTTATGCATATGAACGAAAGTTATACTAATTAAGTCGAAACCAAGTCAAGATCAACATCACTAGGCTAAGCTAGATTCTAGACTCAAAAGTTGTGAGCGAGAGCTACAATCATTAGAGTCAGATCTAAATCATTTCATCTAATCTTTGTTACCATAACTGGAATAAAGATTAGCCGTTTTAACATCTGGAATAATGCTGGCGTACTTTGTTAAGCTCGTGTACGAGAGCGACAGTTTAACAAAGGAAACCTGTGATCTTTTCATGTGCGAAAGCGATGAATAAGTTAAGATTTGGTGGTGGGCAATCAATAAAACGATAGTTCTGTGTAATAAGTAAATGGATGCATGAAACTATGATATGATTCAATTCCCAACAAGCTCTGGATCTACCTCTGATTTGTTGCATCTTTATTTTTCATGTCATTTATTTTGAGTTTATTTAAATATTAAATCAACTTATCAATCCTCCACTCCATTGTTTAATTAAACAAACTCAAGAATGGTATTTTTCCAACTCTCTGTGGATTCGACTATACCCGACTATATTGCAATTGGATTCCTCGTGAATCTGAAAGCCGTAAGTAGGATATATAAATTTAATTTGAACGACGAAAAGCGCAAGGAAGCTTTCTACAAAATTGGCACAGTTGTGACAAAGCCAAAGCTGTGTCGAGATTGTAGAAAGTGTAAATAGGCTTTCATCAAATTTGGCGCTGTTGCCAGGGAGTTGCGTCAAAAATACATTGCTTGAGTTTTGTTTAGTTAAACAGTTGTGAATATTTGTAAATTACTGTATAGTTCTTTTTATTTTGTTATCTTAGCTATCAACTATCTTGTTCTTATCTTATTGGCCAGTGCATACTTTCTTTAGCTATTGCGAGGTAAGACTTCAAAAGATCAATTGTTGTTTGACCCTGAGATTGAAGCTACTTCAAGGAAAAACAGTAAAAAGAAGAAAAGACAACTAGCCAAGCAAAGACTGGAACAAGAAGCAACTTCATCATCAACTTCTTCAACCAACAAAGAAGAAACCATGGCTGACAACAGTGGAGCTGGTTTCAACACTGGAGCTGGCAACAATACAGGAGCCAGTGATAATAGGGGTTTTGTCAACTTCACCCCTAGGAACATTATTAGAATGAGCAGAACAACTGGAGCTCAAAGATCACCTCAGATACAACCTGGCCTGGTACAATTATTATATGCTAACCCATTTGCAGGTTTGTATCACGAGGATCCATATGCTCATTTGACAAAGTTCTACGAACTCTGTGGGACCGCGGGAATGTTGGAGGCAGATGAAGAATCGATCTTTTTGAGGATGTTTCCCCTGACACTGATCGGAAAAGCCAAAGAATGGTTGCTGGATCAACCACAACATATTCTGTCTAATTGGGATCAACTGGAGGAGAAGTTTTGTGCAAGGTACTTTTCTCAGTCTAAATTTATGGATTTAAAAACTGCCCTAATCATGGATTCGATGCGCGGACACAAATTCATATCTTCTGAAACAGACTCCAACAATAGCACAAACTTATGCTTGATGCTGCAGCTGGTGGACAGATTATGTCCAAAACACCGGAGGAAGCCATTTCCATCATTGATTCCATGGCCTTGACCGATCAACAAGGCCAGTACCATAGAGGACCCAAGAAAGGAGGCTTGCTTGAGCTGGGAACCAATGATGCCATTTTAGCCCAAAACAAGCAACTTCAACAACAAATAGACGAAGTGAAGAGAACCTTAAGCGAGCTGCCCAAGCAAATCAGAGAAGCTCGAGATTCCAAAAGGCAGCAAGTATTTCAATGTAATATTTGTAATGGTGATCACCGGTCTACTTGTTGTAATTTTAGGGAAGAAAAGGTCCATTATTTGGATAACCAGCAAAAGCCGCCATACCAGAATAATTTCCAAAGAGGGCCGAATCAAAATTTTCAACAGCCATGGAGGCAAGAGCCCGGACCATCATTTAACAAAGCTCCGCAACAGCCATATCAAGCACCCCGCCCATATCAAAATCAGCCGCCAGTGTATTCAAATTCTAAAATAGAGGAGACATGGAATCAGTTTATGCAACAAATGATGATCAATCAAAAGAACCATGCGCCACTATTAGGAGTTTGGAAATACAACTGGGTCAGCTGGCCACTGATATGGCGGATTTGAAGAAAAGTAGATTCACGGCCAATCCGGAGCTAAACCCCAAGGGCTCTTGTCACGGGAAGAGGTTTGATGATGAAGAAGGGAGCTAAAAAGAAACAGGCATCGAGCTAACTGCAACACCCTAGCTAGCCGCCCATGCTCGAGCCATGTGCAACGCTCACTAGGTTGTTGATTCATTGGTAGGATATTCATAACCTTTAGCCTTTTTGAAAAATACGATTTATAACAACATACGGACCATTTTTTTTTGAAAATACTATTCCTTGTATGCGTATCCAAATTATGAGCCGTGCGTGATGGTGAACAACATATATATTACAAACGGTAGAGCGTGAGCTTAGCGGACCAGAGATTCGTGTCCAGAAGATCTAAGATAAACAGATACATGGTCCATTACACTTAATTGCATCCATAATAATAAAGTAGTCAACATATACCCATCTTACATAGATAGATACAAAACAAGTATTCCAAAGTAAAGCAAAGCGGCTATGTGCTCGAGCGGGACCCGCGATCTGTCTGGCTACCGTGTTTCACGGTTCGGCGGGCGGCACTTCTGGGTACTCCTCGTAGCCCGTAAAATCCTCGGTTGCTCCTGGATCCATAATCGAGTGGGGGTGAGAACTCTGAGTCCTCAGTGGGTCCCTATAGCTACTTATGATTCATTTACCCGAATATCCTCCAGGCCGCTCAGGTGTTTCTAGGTGAAAACATGTATACTAGCATCCTACTAATTATTATCTGGCCTAAGCCCCTGAACGGCTTTATCTAAGATTATCTAGGTGATAGGGGAACTAGTCTTTCTTACTAAGTCTGCGTGCTTGTCAATTCTACAATGCAATTATAATTAAGCTATCAGTCTCGGGTCGTTCCCTTGACTTTCATCATACATAAACATCCATGACTATGCATATATACTCTATCACATATATACTGACATACATACATTATGCAATCATCACATTCATACACATACATACTTCTTTATGCTTCTCGCTACATATTCTTTATACTACATGCTTGGGGGACTTGGGGATCTCTTACGCATACCGGCTCACCCGGGTTAGCGTCCTTCTTCTCCTTTCTTTATTCTTTTAGGTATGACGTCATCCTTCCTTCACTTCTCTTTTTGCTTCGATGAGCAATCTTTACTTTAACTTTACTTTACTTTCTTTGTGCCATTAACCTCTGCGAATCAATCCACCCTTTTGGGATTAATCCGTTAACCAACTCCACCCTTTTGGGACTTGGCAAGGTAACACATTTTCCTTCCTTGTGTCTTTAACCTCTGCGAACTAATCCACCCTTTTGGGATTACTTCGTTAACCAAATCCACCCTTTTGGGATCTGGCAAGGTAACACATTGGCCAATCCACCCTTTTGGGACTGGCGAGGGGCGTGTCAAGTAGACAGTGCCAAGAGCTGGGCTTCCTAGCATATAACTACATACGTATTTCCCTAAGTTCCATTATGCTCTTTTTACGTTAAGTCATTGACCTCTAGTGTTCTAGGGCTGCCCTAACTCTTAAATGGCATCCCATCCTCATGATGCATGCTTCAATATATAATAATAGCCTAACCATAGTCATTGGATCCCTTGAAACCATTAAACTCCCAACTCTGCCAGGTTTCATTCGAATGCTTACTGTGGTATTCGAATGAAATCCTTCGGAGTTCTTTCATTCGATTGGAATAGGTTTTCATTCGACTGAAATCCCTCGACATCGCTTCATTCGAATACTAGGGAATTCATTCGATTGAAATTCCTAAAACTCGCCTGCATTCGACTGCAGCGGAATTCATTCGAAGGAAAGCTCAATTAGGGCTCGCATTCGATTGAATTCCTTAAGTATTCGAATGCAGACTACCAAAATCGCCTTCCGAGACTCCAGATCGTAAACTTTCTCTGTTCCTAGGGTTCCAAGTAGTACAGTTATGCGTTTCATTTTTCTACCGTTCACAAAACCCTTTTTACACAATATCCCCCCAAAATACTACTTAACAGTTATACAGTCAAATATACAGATAGGCACATATACAGTTAAAAACTAAACCACATAGACAGTGGGCTTAGGGTTACCCACTTCCTATGTGTGCTCCGATCCGAGATTTGCGATGAGGAAACCGTCCTCGTCACGGGAGTATATTTCCTCCTATTTTTCCTAAGCGCGATAACAGCTCTACGATGTGCCGGCGTGTCACTGACAGTGTAATTTCTAAGTGTTTTTCTCTCTTCTCTGCCGAGGGGCTTTAAGCCTTTTATAGGCACCCCTCAGCCTTCTTTCCTCCCTTCCTTCTCTGTTTCTTTCTTTTTCTTTTATTTTAAAATTTTATTTTATAAAATCATAATATTATATTATAATTTCATAACACACCTAATTAGTTATTTTCCCACGCACGCGCAGTCTTCCCAAAATATTTCCATCACGCTCTTACGACCTACCAGCCTTCCCCCCAACCATCCCTAATATGTTATGCTTATCCCAAAAAATAAAATTCGAGTGAAATTCTCGTAAGGAAAAAGGCTGGGATGTTACATTCCACCCCCTTACAAAAATTTCGTACCCGAAATTTCGTACCTTGGAATAGCTCTGGGTAGGCCGCTTTCATGTCCTTTTCCAATTCCCACGTTTGTTCTTCGACCTTTCCGTTCTCCCAGATGACGCGTACCATCGGAATCTCCTTATTACGCGTCTTCCGTGTCTTCCGATCTACAATCTTGAGAGGCATTAGTGGCAAGGCCAGATCTTCCCTCAATATGACTTTTTCTGGTGCCAGTACGTGGTCCGGAGAAGCGTAGTACTTCCTTAGTTGGGACACATGAAATACAGCGTGAACATTGGACAGGTTCGGCGGGAGGGCGATTCGGTACGCTACGGGTCCGACACGAGCCAGGATCTGAAAGGGTCCAATGAATCTGGGGCTTAGTTTCTTAATTTTCATAGCTCTCCCGATGCCCGTGGTAGGGGTGATTTTGAGAAGAACGTGATCTCCTTCTCGGAACTCGAGGGGTCTCCGACGGTTGTCGGCATAACTCTTTTGACGATTCTGGGCCGTAAGGATTCTCTGCCTAATGCGTTGTATACACTCCTCTGCATCTTGAATCTCCTCGGGCCCCAAGTATCTATACTCGCGGCCTTCGTTCCAGCAAAGGGGCGACGGGCACTTTCGACCATAAAGGGCTTCGAAGGGAGCCATGCCAATGCTCGCATGGTGACTGTTATTATAGGAGAACTCGATAAATGGCAGCAGCTCATCCCAGTATCCCTGTAGGTCTAGGGCACAAGCTCGCAGCATGTCTTCTAAGGTCTGAATCGTCCGTTCCGTCTGTCCATCCGTCTGAGGGTGGTAAGCGGTGCTCAGAGCTAGTTGAGTTCCATATGCCTTTTGAAAGGCTGTCCAGAATCGGGAGGTGAAACGCGGATCTCTATCTGACACAATGGATGAAGGTATTCCATGTAGTCGCACCACTTCCTTAATATAGAGTTGCACCAACTTTTCCAGGGGATAATTCATTCGTACCGGAATGAAATGGGCTGACTTGGTTAGCCTATCCACGATTACCCATATGGCATCCACGCCCTTTGCGGTACGTGGCAGTCCCGACACAAAGTCCATCGAGATGCCATCCCACTTCCACTCAGGCACCTCCAAGGGGTGTAGCAATCCGGGCGGCTTCTGGTGCTCCACCTTTACCTTCTGGCAAACTAGGCATTTCTGCACGAACTCCTCCACGTCCCGCTTGAGGCCAGGCCACCAAAACATCTTCTTCAGGTTATGGTACATCTTAGTGATCCCAGGGTGCATCGTAAATTTGCTTTTGTGTCCCTCGTGCAGAATGTCCTTCCGTAAGGTGCCTGCATCAGGTACGCAGATTCGGTCGTTGAATCGCAGGACTCCTTCACTGTCCACTTTAGCCTCTTTGACCTTCCCTTCATGAGCGGCCTTGGCAAACGTCTGCCAGAGATCTTCTTGGCAGTGTTTTTGGGCCTCTACTATTTGCTGCTTGAAACTGCTGGTAATCTGCAATGGGCCGAGCTGGATGCTGCCCTTACGCCTGATGATCCCCAAATTAAGGTCACGAAATTCTCCTAGCAATTTCGACTCCTCTACCATCATCTGCGCCACATGTAGCGTCCTTCTGCTTAAGGCATCGGCTACCACGTTTGCCTTTCCAGGGTGATACCTGAGCTCAAAGTCGTAGTCTTTTAGAAATTCCATCCATCTCCTCTGCCTCATGTTTAACTCCCTCTGGTCAAAGAGATATTGCAGGCTTTTGTGGTCGGAAAATACCTCAAACTTTATTCCATATAGGTAGTGTCGCCAAATCTTCAGGGCGAAAACTACCGCAGCTAATTCTAGATCGTGGGTTGGGTAATTCATCTCGTGTGGTTTCAACTGTCTTGACGCGTAAGCCACCACTTGGCGGTTTTGCATGAGTACACACCCTAACCCCCGCCTTGATGCATCGCAGTATACTTCACATGGCGCATGCGGATCCGGCAGGATCAACACTGGAGCGGTGGTCAGTTTTTCCTTGAGCTTGCAGAAGCTCTCTTCACATTCGGGTGTCCATTCGTATTTGACCTCCTTGCGCGTAAGCCGCGTGAGGGGCAACGCTATCTGGGAAAATCCTTCGATAAACCTTCGATAGTAACCCGCAAAACCCAGGAAGCTCCTAAGCTCCGTAACTGAGGTAGGTCTCTCCCAGTCTCTGACGGCAGCTACCTTACTGGGGTCCACCGAGACTCCTCGTTCGGATACCACATGCCCTAAGAATTTCACCACCTTCATCCAAAATTCGCATTTGGAGAGCTTAGCATATAACTGTCTCTCCCGCAGGATATCCAACACCAACCCGAGATGCCTTGCGTGATCCTCCTCCGTTTTGGAGTACACCAGGATGTCGTCTATAAAGACTATCACGCACTCATCTAAGTGGGCTCGAAAGATCCGGTGCATATAGTCCATGAAGATTGCAGGGGCATTCGTCAACTCGAACGACATTACCGTAAACTCGTAATGGCCATAGCGGGTTCTAAACGCAGTTTTAGGGATGTCTTCATCGGCTACTCTTATCTGGTGGTAACCTGAACGCAAGTCAATTCTGGTAAACACCCTGGCACCTGTTAGTTGATCCATTAAGTCATCTATCCGGGGCAGCGGATATTTATTCTTGACGGTCACCTTGTTCAGCTGCCGATAGTTTATACACAACCGCATGGAACCGTCCTTCTTCTTTACAAACAGTACGGGGGCTCCCCATGGCGACGCGCTGGGCCGGATAAATCGTTTGTCTAGCAATTCCTCCAACTACTTTTTAAGCTCTTGCAACTCCACCGCAGACATACGGTATGGTGCTATGGAGATGGGTCCAGCTCCGGGGACCAGACTAATGGAAAATTCCACTTCCCTTTTCGGGAGAAACTCCGGAATCTCTTCTGGAAACACATCGGGGTACTGGCATACTACCGGAATGTGGGCTACTTCCTGAACCACCCCCACTCCCGATGAGGCCAATAATATGAAGTTCTGGTTTCCCATTGGGCAGCAATAAAGAATTACCGACTCGTCCGAAGGAGGTAGTGGGCCCGGTGCTTGTGGGGGAAAAATAACCATCCTGTTGGCACAGTCCAAAATCACCTGATTGTCACCTAACCAGTCCATCCCGAGAATGATATCCAAGCCCACTAAAGGCAAGCAGATGAGGTCGGCTACGAACACCCTATCTTGCAAGTGAAGCGGGCATTGAAGACAAACTTGACGTGTCTCCACCGGGGGTGCAGTAGGAGTAGATACCCTTAGGGTATATGGCAATGCCACAGGATTCAGATTTAATTTACTAACACTACTATACGAAATAAAAGAGTGCGAAGCTCCCGAATCATATAGCACAATCAAAGGGCTACCTAGCATAGTACACTTACCCAAAATCAAGCCCTCGGCATCCTCAGCTTCTTCTCCCGACATGGTGAACACCCGTCCTTGCTGCTGGGCGGGCGGCAGATAAGCCGAACATTGTCGGGCCAGATGGCCCCCTTGGCCGCACCGGTAGCATACGTTCTGCCCGGCTCTGCACTCCCCAGCATGGAACCTTCCACATTTTGGGCAAGGCGGCCTGACATCCCTGCCTGGCTGGACTCCTGGGGCTCCTTGACCTGTCCCCCTCGGGATACCCCCCTGCGGCTGCGGCCGGGCCGCGTACTGGGGCGGTGGAGGTCGAGCGAATTGTTGTGGAGGTCTGGAAAAACCAACCCCACCAGGGGCCGGGGGTCGCGGAACCCATTGTTGCGATCGCGAATGAATCTGTCCCCCACCCCTGTTAGGGAACGGTGCCTGATAAAATCCCCTCTGCCTCTGTACCTGCGAAGGGCCTCCCTGTTCCTCCATCTTTCTCTTATTTCTTGCACTGCGAGCCTTGATCAGGTTCTTAGCCGATTCCTCCAGAGTCATGCACTTGCTTACCAGGAGAGCATAATCCTGGATATCCCAGTGGTTGATAGCCATCTGAAGTTCCTCCTTTAGTCCCCTCTGGAATTTACCACATTTCCATGCCTCCGTAGGGTGCAACTGATACGTGGAGGAGTAGCGGCACATCCTTTCAAAGACTGCTGTATACTCCGCAACCGTCATATCTCCTTGTTGCAACGCTAAAAATTCCGTCTCTTTCAAATCCCGGAGCCCCTTGGGGAAATACTTGTTCAAGAGGGCTTCAATGAACCGTTCCCAAGCAATAGGACTCTCTTGCTGCTCCAGAAGAGGCCTTGTTGAGCCCCACCAAGCTCGGGCGTCACCTCTCAATTTTCTTGTCGCGAAGCGGACCTTCTGCGCCCCGGTGCAGTGAACATCCTCGAAGATTTGCTCCATTTCAGCTATCCAGTTATGGAGGAGCTCTGGGTCCAGCAGCCCCTCAAAAATTGGAGGGTTAGCCTTCCCAAACTCCATGAACTTCCTGGCTTCCGCCTCTTCCACTGTCGGACCAGGGTTCCGAGGTGCGGTGGCGGCCGCCATCTGAGCGGTGGCTTCGGCTTGAGCTTGAGTAGCCCGAGCCATCTCCCTAAGGATTTCAGCAAAGTCCGGCGTTTCCGTCGTGCGCGGCGTATAATCACGTCTAGGTGGCATGGCTGGTCCAAGGTACCTGCGTATATCCCGAGTTGATCAAGCTCAAGAAAAGCAAGCACACATATCTCAACACACACAGCCTAGCAAGATGTATACACCAAAGTCCGTACTCGGAAGCATAGTGCAGCTCAGCCCCTAGGCTCACATAGGACTAAACTGCTCTGATACCAACTGCAACACCCTAGCTAGCCGCCCATGCTCGAGCCATGTGCAACGCTCACTAGGTTGTTGATTCATTGGTAGGATATTCATAACCTTTAGCCTTTTTGAAAATACGATTTATAACAACATACGGACCATTTTTTTTTAAAATACTATTCATTATGTGCGTATCCAAATTATGAGCCGTGCGTGATGGTGGACATATATATTACAAACGGTAGAGCGTGAGCTTAGCGGACCAGAGATTCGTGTCCAGAAGATCTAAGATAAACAGATACATGGTCCATTACACTTAATTACATCAATAATAATAAAGTAGTCTACATACACCCATCTTACATAGATAGATACAAAACAAGTATTCCAAAATAAAGCAAAGCGGCTACGTGCTTGAGCGGGACCCGCGATCTGTCTGGCTGCCCTGCTTCACGGTTCGGCGGGCGGCACTTCTGGGTACTCCTCGTAGCCCGTATAATCCTCGGTTGCTCCTGGATCCATAATCGAGTGGGGGTGAGAACTCTGAGTCCTCAGTGGGTCCCTATGGCTACCTATGATTCATTTACTCGAATATCCTCCAGGCCGCTCAGGTGTTTCTAGGTGAAAACATGTATACTAGCATCCTACTAATTATTATCTGGCCTAAGGCCCTGAACGGCTTTATCTAAGATTATCTAGGTGATAGGGGAACTAGTCTTTCTTACTAAGTCTGCGTGCTTGTCAATTCTACAATGCAATTATAATTAAGCTATCAGTCTCGGGTCGTTCCCTTAACTTTCATCATACATAAACATCCATGACTATGCATATATACTTTATCACATATATACTGACATACATACACTATTCAATCATCACATTCATACACATACATACTTCTTTATGCTTCTCGCTACATATCCTTTATACTACATGCTTGGGGAACTTGGGGGATCTCTTACGCATACCGGCTCACCCGGGTTAGCGTCCTTCTTCTCCTTTCTTTATTCTTTTAGGTATGACGTCATCCTTCCTTCACTTCTCTTTTTGCTTCGATGAGCAATCTTTACTTTAACTTTACTTTACTTTCTTTGTGCCATTAACCTCTGCGAATCAATCCACCCTTTTGGGATTAATCCGTTAACCAACTCCACCCTTTTGGGACTTGGCAAGGTAACACATTTTCCTTCCTTGTGTCTTTAACCTCTGCGAACTAATCCACCCTTTTGGGATTACTTCGTTAACCAAATCCACCCTTTTGGGATTTGGCAAGGTAACACATTGGCCAATCCACCCTTTTGGGACTGGCGAGGGGCGTGTCAAGTAGACATTGCCAAGAGCTGGGCTTCCTAGCATATAACTACATACGTATTTCCCTAAGTTCCATTATGCTCTTTTTACATTAAGTCATTGACCTCTAGTGTTCTAGGGCTGCCCTAACTCTTAAATGGCATCCCATCCTCATGATGCATGCTTCAATATATAATAATAGCTTAACCATAGTCATTGGATCCCTTGAAACCATTAAACTCCCAACTCTGCCAGGTTTCATTCGAATACTTGCTGTGGCATTCGAATGAAATCCCTCGAAGTTCTTTCATTCGATTGGAATAGGTTTTCATTCGACTGAAATCCCTCGACATCGCTTCATTCGAATACGAGGGAATTCATTCGATTGAAATCCCTAAAACTCGCCTACATTCGACTGCAGTGGAATTCATTCGAAGGAAAGCTCAGCTTGGGCTTTCATTCGATTGAATTCCTTAAGGATTCGAATGCAGACTACAAAAATCGCCTTCCGAGACTCCAGATCGTAAACTTTCACTGTTCCTAGGGTTCCAAGTAGTACAGTTACGCGTTTCATTTTTCTACCGTTCACAAAACCCTTTTTACACAATATCCCCCCAAAATACTACTTAACAGTTATACAGTCAAATATACAGATAGGCACATATACAGTTAAAAACTAAACCACATAGACAGTGGGCTTAGGGTTACCCACTTCCTATGTGTGCTCCGATCCGAGATTTGCGATGAGGAAACCGTCCTCGTCACGGGAGTATATTTCCTCCTATTTTTCCTAAGCGCGATAACAGCTCTACGATGTGCCGGCGTGTCACTGACAGTGTAATTTCTAAGTGTTTTTCTCTCTTCTCTGCCGAGGGGCTTTAAGCCTTTTATAGGCACCCCTCAGCCTTCTTTCCTCCCTTCCTTCTCTGTTTCTTTCTTTTTCTTTTATTTTAAAATTTTATTTATAAAATCATAATATTATATTATAATTTCATAACACACCTAATTAGTTATTTTCCCACGCACGCGCAGTCTTCCCAAAATATTTCCATCACGCTCTTACGACCTACCAGCCTTCCCCCTAGCCATCCCTAATATGTTATGCTTATCCCAAAAATTAAAATTCGAGTGAAATTCTCGTAAGGAAAAAGGCTGGGATGTTACACTAACGACGTAAAACAAGCGCTTCCTGGGAGGCAACCCAGTGTTTGTGAGTTTTTATTATGTAGTTTAAGTAATTTTAAGGTGTTAGGATATAAATTTTTATGGAACATGGCGAAAAAGAATGCTAAAACTTGCAATGAACCAAATCAAATTCAAAAGACCGAAGTTAGCATTCTGTTTTTCTAATAAAGGTTTTTATCTAAATCATGTGATTAAAATTTCTTAGTGCTAATCCTTTTCAACAAATGCTTACATGAAGCACTTTGATTTTAAACCTAATCACTAATTTTAAACCTTTAAACACTTGTTTGAGAAAGGTGCACATGATTTAATTTGAAAATAAGATTCTTAGCTGATTTAGAATGGAAAATTTTGAATAGAATCTGTTCAAGCACCTTATGATCAAAAACCGAGAAATTACAATGGATATATGTTTCTTTTTGAATCCAAAACATAGTGGGAACTTCTGTCCACACAAGCGGGAAATTCTGTCTGCAATTTCAAGAAATTCTATCTGCAAAGGATTCAAAATGAAAACATTATCTTTTGAGTTTTGATCATATGACTCTAATGCTTACTATGTTAGCTCTTTGGAGAGAAATTTCTTATTGTTTTGCAGGCCACAAAGCAACAGGAAAGACTTTCCAACGCATTGTACAAAGAGAATCAATTTGAGCAACAAAGAGGAATAAGAGCATGATTCTTCAAAGAAGATGAGCCTCAATCTCCTCAACATGTCAAGAGGAAGTAGCCAGATCTGGAAGGAGGCTACCTCAATTCATTCACCATAAACAGGGAGCATTTTTAATTTTCTAGCACCTTACTTAATTAATTTCCTTAGTTAGTTTATGTGCTTAAGACTTGTTTGTTTGAAAAACAACAGAGTATTAGTTTATTTTACTTGGGATTTGATGCATGAACACATATAATACATGAATTGAATTGTTTCAAGTACCCATAATAGACTTTGTGAATACATGCATAGATACCATGAACATGTCATTACGCATCTCTACTTATTTGCATAAGCATAACCTTGAAAATGTTTTGAAATCAAGGAAATACAACCTAACTCGTGAGGGAGTGCGAAACACCCTAGCTAACTGTTTACCCGTACGTAGTAAACAATGCTCACTAGGTTGTTTTCTACCTGGTCGGAATACCTTAGTCCATTGTTATCTTTCAAAAATAGTTGTTTAAGAAAATAGGGACCAATTTTGAAACTTTGCATTTGTATCGATCAACTAATAAAATAGAGCCGTGCGTCGGAAAGAAACAAATATAGCAAGCGGTAAAGCCCTTAGGCTTAACGAAAACTGTCTAAAAATAATAAAGCATACAATATACATCCAGCTTGTCCATCAGAACAGTCATGTAGTTATTATAATAAATAATATACAAGTAACATGTTCAATACATATCATACATAACATTAAAATACAAGGGCTAACTGTAGCACTTCCCAGTTACCCTTAACAAAATACTAACTACTGTTGTCTCTGGTGTCCCTGTCTGGTTCTGACCGTCTCGTAGCTCTTCGGCCGGTTCCGCCTCATCCCCGTAGTATGAGTCATCACCTGTTCCTGAAATCATAGGGTAGTGGGGGTGAGAACGCTAGGTTCTCAGTGGAAATAACTCTAGTACCTGTATCTTGCGTTGCATTAGGTCAGACTTTAGGCCGCTGAGAGATCTCTAAGTGAACATGCATACTAAATATCCTACTGATTATTATCTGGCCTAAGTTCTGAACGGCTTTATCTACATTACTAAGTGATAGGGGAACTACTCTTGCTTACTACGTTCTCGTGCTGATTAACATTTCTTGTACATACATAGCCGTCTCGAGCGTTCTCTTGACAGTAATGACATAACAGCAGAATCATACATTACATCTACTCACACATAACACGATGCAGAATCACACAGTACCTATACTTATGCATAACAGAATCATCGGAATATGCATAACAGAGTCATCAGAATGAACATACTGGATATACATGCCTAACAGAATGAACCTATGCATAACAGAATAAACCTGCTTTTGGAATATATGTTATTCCCACCATAATAGTGTCCTCTTTTGACACTAGTATGACGGAATAACCTCGTACCCTCAGTGTAGGCCCTTCTTCGACCTTCCTACGGTGGGCTTCCACCTGCCGTGTACCCCCTCGGGACCCCTCGACAGTGGGCAAATATTGTACCCCCACCTTAGCTTGCCCCCTTTTGACAATGCAAAGGCGTGGTAACCGCACACCTCCAGGTATGCCATATCGACACCACCTGTGGCGGGCTTCCACATTCAGGATGCTTCTTTAACCTTCTGAAGTGGGATCATGGGTTGGCTCTCGTGATCACGGCCTCAGAATTTTCAACATGTGCATTTAGTCTTTTTTGCATTTGGCACTTAGCCTTTTCAGCATTGTTCGGCAGCATTTCAGCATTTCTTGCTTTTCTGTACCTGCAGCATGTCATGACTTGTTTCCTATGGTTCATTTCAGAATCTTTACTTATCTCATAGTTATTTCTAATCCTTTAAATTGGGCTTATCATGAATGCATGGAATGCTACCTATTATATCACATACTACATGTAATTCACATGTTCACATACGGCATATACTTCACATATCCACATACTGCGTATATTTTACATGTTTCAGGCATCAAGCATAGCTATAGCATTACGTATCAGATTATGTGCCTCAAGAAGGTCTCCCTAAGACATTCTGGTCTCAGGCCACTCAACGGTACCCTAGGGTCCCCTCAGCACACTCTCTACGTAACCCTCTCAGCAGCTTCAGGGGACCTCTGCGGAACCCACTCAGAAACTCTCCAGGGAACCTCCGCGGAACCCACTCAGAAACTCCAGGGAACCACTCGGCAACTCCAGGTGCCCGATCAACCACTTGCTAGACTCCTCCCAGTCACTCTCCGCGGAACCACTCAGCACCATCCCAGGTGCCCGCTCATCAACTTTCTAGACTCCTCTCAGTCACTCTCCGCGGACCACTCAGCACCATTTTAGGTGCCACTCAACAATTCTCGACTCCTCTCAGTCACTCTCCGCGGACCACTCAGCACCATTTCAGGTACCACTCAACAATTCTCGACTCCTCTCAGTCACTTTCCACGGAACTACTCGGCACCAGTCCAGGCACCGTTCAACAACTCAGACTCCTCTTTCTTTCCTTTTTCTCCCATGGATCCTTCTTGAGCTTTTACACATATTCCACACATAATAAACCTATCTAGTCCAGGTCACAAGACCCTTCAGAATCATCTTCCTAAGCCCTAACATAATTTCTAACATACATAGGCATAGATTCCAAGAATCATCACACATACACATAATCACATAAACAATTATCCTCCATCATGAGGTGAAGAACTAGAGTTACCCACCTCCAAATCCAATTTGGAAACGGTAGAAGTGAAGAGGAAATTTCCCTGAGCACTTCCATGGTGACCTTGCTATTTTTTCGGCGTCCAGCAGCATCACAACAGTGCACAAACGAACAAGGAAAAACAAAGAAAGAAAGAACGAAGAAGGAAACAAAGAAAGAAAGAAACGAAGCTTTAAAGCTTCAGGGGAAACAAAATAAGAAAGAAGGTGTCAGGGGAGGGAAAGGGAAGCAAGGAAAAATGAAAGAAACAAAGATGGAGACTAGCATCAGGTGGGAAAACAAAGAAAAAGAAAGCAATTTTGCTTTCAAAGAAAGAAAAATGGAAAAAGGGCGTCAGGGGGAAAAAGGAAAACGAAAATAAAGAAAAGAAGCTAATGGCTTCGGTGTCAGGGGCTCCCCCCACCGCCTGATACACATACATAATATATTATATAACTTTTCTTATTATATTATATATTATATTATTATATTATTATTATTACTATTCATTAGGATTATTATATTATATAATAGTATATTATATGTAAATATCTACTATGGATAAACATGATCCTGTCAGTCTAATTTTGATCATGCTTGATCGTGTTTTTGTCATTCGCAGTCCCGGTGCTTTACGTACAGATGTTCGAAAAATAGTTCGGACCTGCCATCGCGATCTACTAATTTTTCCTTATTAGTAGTTGAGTCCGGTGGAGATATTCGGAGAATTATTATTTTATTAGTGTATTTTACTGTTACTTTCGGTATTTGAAAAAATTCCCGATTGGTCCGGAAATCGTCTGAAACTGAACCGCTTTCCGTTTTACCGATACTTGAGGTTTTCTAGAGGTCGATTGGAATCATTTGAGTATCAGCAGAATTTGGAAATACCCCACCTCGAGAGGTTAATTCCTACAAAAGGCTCTATGAACGGTTGTTTGGGGGAACTTTCCACTAAGGGATACACTTATAATGTTTTTCTTCTTCCTAAATTCATTTATACATTATTTTATTTATTTTTACGAACTTTTTACTAAGGGGAAAAATACAGGATGTTATAGAGTGAGCCAAAACACAAAGTGAGATAGAGAGAATCACCATTGTTTGCACAATTAAATTTGTTTGAGTCTCTAATTTTAATAATTATATGGAAATAATAGGAAATGATCAAGGCATTTTGTTCTTTAGAATTAACCCACTTGGCCAAATAAGCCTACCTTAATTAGGAACATCCTTTGTTACCCCATTTGAGCCAAACATGAGAAAATTTCTTGGTTGTTTCATAATCCCTTGAGCTTAAAAAGAAAACCAATGACATCCCTGAATTTCTAAATTAAGAGAGCATTCAAATTAGATTATGTGCAAAGATCCAAGTCAAGGGGGAGATAAGGATAGGCGAAAGTGGGAAAAGAAAATAAAGATGAATCAAAAAGAACAGAAGCAAGCTGAAAAGAAAAGAAAAATCTTATTCCCAATCCAAAAACAAAATGAAGAAAAAGATAAAGGATTGAGGAAAAGAACAAGGAGAATAAAGGGGAAAAGAAACAAAAAGGAGAAAAATAAACAGGTGAAAAAGGAGATGGTTTTCAATGTTCTCTTAATTTGGAAACTTTTGCATATCCAGAAAACCAATTTTCTTTGTAAGCCTGGCCCCATTACAACCCTTTAAAGTCCTTCTGTGATCCTTGCATAACCATACAAATGCATTGAATGGTGAGACAGGTAACAAATTTAAATTGTTGTAATTCAATGGTGATATTGAGCAAAAACAATCACCCTAAATCGGTCCACTGACCGTTGTGCGAAAAAAGATAATTTCCTTGGTGGAAAAGACATTGGATAGAGTGATTCGTTTTTGCATTCAAGTAATTGTGCATTTGACTTGTTCAGGATCTTTTATGTCTCACAGGTCTCACGCTTAAACTGTCTGACATATTTCAATTCATTGCAATAACTGATTGTTCATAAGCATCGATCTTTTGTAAAATAATTCTATTACCTCTTGTTTGGGGACAAACAAGGTCTTAAGTCAGGGGGAGTGATAAGTGCCCAATTTACGCAATTTTCACCATTTAAACTGGCGCGTATTTGCATGAATTTTAAAGAATTATCTAATGAATTCCCCATATTTTGTAGGTTTATAATATATTTTGAAAGATGGATGCAAGCATAATAATGTAGAATAATCCCATAAAGAATGGAGCAAAAGGGCAAAAGCGAAAAAATAGCTTAAAGAGGAAATCAGCAAGGACCGCTCAACGCAAGAACATAACCGCTCAGCGCACACAGGACAAAGGGCCGCTCAGCTGTTGTACCCTGGCTGCTCAGCGGTTAAGCTCGCCGGACCAACTTACACCGGTGCATTTATTACGCCAGGCTGGCGCCAGCTGGATTGCGGTGCCGTCCCTACAAAAGCTGACGGCGCATTTATTAAGCCGCGTAAAGAGATAAGCCGCTCAGCGATTGTGCGCCGCCGCTCAGCGATAGGGACTGAATCGCTCAGCGGTTGTACCCAAACCGCTGAGCGATGGTACCAGAATTTTGCCTATAAATAGGAGGGCCGAGCCATGCATTGGAAGCATCCCTTCCCCCCACTAGATTCCATTCTTCTTCCATTTCTTTTGTACTTTAGAGCATAGTTTAGTTTAGGAACAAAGAGGAGGCCGGTGAAGGAGCCAGGAGATCGAAGAAGCTTGGCGAACCGCTGTCATATGGCGTGATAACGTGTCATGGTAAGCATCTAAACCTTGCCTCTGAGATTCTCTTGTAAGATGGATTTGTAATCCTCTTGTTGTTGGGTTGTTGATGATTATTGTAGAATGGTTGTATCCATGTAACTTTTTGCTATGGAATTATTCAGTTTCTATTGATTAGTTTGAATGATTTTACTCTTAATGCTATCTTTTGTTTAGTGTTTTGATTCTTGATTTGGGACTTATGCATATGAACGAAAGTTATACTAATTAAGTCGAAACCAAGTCAAGATCAACATCACTAGGCTAAGCTAGATTCTAGACTCGAAAGTTGTGAGCGAGAGCTACAATCATTAGAGTCGGATCTAAATCATTTCATCTAATCTTTGTTGCCATAACTGGAATGAAGATTAGTCGTTTTAACATCTGGAATAATGCTGGCGTACTTTGTTAAGCTCGTGTGCAAGAGCGACTGTTTAACAAAGGAAACCTGTGTTCTTTTCATGCGCGAAAGCGATGAACAAGTTAAGATTTGGTGGCGGCCAATCAATAAAACGATAGTTCTGTGTAATAAGTAAATGGATGCATGAAACTATGATATGATTCAATTCCCAACAAGCCTTGGATCTACCTCTGATTTGTTGCATCTTTATTTTTTCATGTCATTTATTTTTAGTTTATTTAAATATTAAATCAACTTATCAATCCTTCACTCCATTATTTAATTAAACGAACTCAAGAATGGTATTTTTGCAACTCTCTGTGGATTCGACTATACCCGACTATACTGTAATTGGATTCCTCGTGAATCTGAAAGCCGTAAGTAGGATATATAAATTTAATTTGAGCGACGAAAAGCGCAAGGAAGATTTCTACAAAATTGGCACAGTTGTGACAAAGCCAAAACTGTGTCGAGATTGTAGAAAGTGTAAATAGGCTTTCATCACCTATCGACACTGCGAGCGATAAAACATGAGCGAAACGGAACCGGGAAAAAGCAAAAATCTGAATCTGCACGTGAAGAATTCAGATTGTTTGGGAAATTAATTTTTTATTCACTTTACTATTCATGATTTGACACATGAATTATCTAATTAATTAATTAATTAAATAAGAAAATAGAAAAAGGGCATTTTGGGGGCGTCATGGTGGCTACAAATAGCCCAACCATGGCAGAAAATTTGGAGAAAAATTCCACACCTAGCAGAAACTCTGTCCGTTCGCCGTTCGATCGAGCTGACTGGAGACAGACCAAAGCTTGGACCAGGCTTAGGACCTCGAGGACTACTCTTCCTCACCATCGTCCTCACCAACTCAGCCCTAAGGAAGTGGGTAACATAGGCTATCCACCTCCTTGGTGTTTTAGAAATTTATGTGATCATATGTGCATGTGTATGTAAAGAAATTATTAGAAATGTTTGGTTAGGATTTGGATTGTGTAAGCATGGTTAGGATGTCTTTAGGGAGTCAATTGATAGGTAAAAATAATGTATGTTTAAGCCCCAAGAGCTTGGAAGAAGTGGGAAAGAAACATGAGAAAGCTTGTTATTTTGCTTCAGGTTCAGGTGCTATATGCACCAGGGCGCTGAGCGGCCTGACGCTGCACAGTACTTTGACCCGAGTAAGACCTTGCATGGTCAAAGAGCCAGGGTAGACCGCTGAGGACTGAGCAATAGCGCTGAGTGATCTGTGACGCGGATGGCATGTAAGCGGATAAGGCGGACATAGGACTTTTGGGGAATTGGGCCAGTGTTGAGCGAAGGGAGCCTTGCATTGAGCGGTGTGAACTCTGAGCGCTGAGCGATGGGAGCCTTGCACTGGGCGGTAGGACTTCCTAGCACTGGGCCAGAGGAGCCTTGCGCTGAGCGGTATGAGCTCGCAGCGTTGTGCGACGGGGGCCTAAGCGCTGAGCGGTCTGAGAACCCGAGGGCGCTTGTTAGTTTTGTCTAACCAGCTAAGATATGGTGATGAGTTATTCAGTTTGGTATGGTCATTTGCATTACTGTAAGTCACCTAAGGGTGAAGAGAATAAGGACATACTACATATATCAAGAAGTGCAAGCATCATGAGGTAGTGTTGCCACTGATAAGTGTCCAATTTACACAAAATTGACATATCAAAATGGCACTTATCTGTTATGTT
>QANU01114186.1:0-12334 GCA_003254905.1 Nissolia schottii | reverse complement strand
CCCCCCCCCCCCCACTTACTCATTTCTTCTCTTCTATTCAATTCTCTTTTCTCATATTTTTAAAAATAAAATTGCTGCATTATTAGTAGGTTAATTTGTTGCGTCATGTGATGTTAGTGCATGCCCCATGATGTGTGTGAAAGGAGAGACTTAATATATACTTTAAAGTTGGTGTACAAATAACACTACTCTTTACATAATTTAAGAACTTTAAGGTGTTAAATTGCACAATTTTAAATGTTATAGGGTTCAGTGCACATGAGTTATTTTCATAGGAGTAAATTGCTATTTTTTCCATTAAATAATTATGAAATTAAGGAAAATTTTGAACGCAATATATTTTTTTTTTAGGTAATAAAATTAAGATTAAAAAAAATTGCTCTATAAACTTTTCCAAAAACAATCCCGTGAAACAAATAGAGATCTAAGAGTATATTTAAAAAAAAATAGAATTGTTTAGTTCAAGAAAAATATGTGTATTTTTTTTTATGTAGTGTGTATATTTTTTATTTTTCTTCTCGCCTTCTGACCAACCCGTCAACTCGTCGATTGAATAAAATACGTAACGAACATGAAGTTTTTAGAAAAATAATTGGTCAGCCACTATATTTTTATGCAAGCAGACACGGGTTAACCAACCCCACCCTTTTTATCATCGCCACTCAACTCGAAAATGCCTCAACATGGGGTGGGTCAGTCTGTTCAAGTCTAGATGTGTGCATCATTGCTAGGGTGAATATGGGTTGGGTCGGGTCAGACCCGACCATTTTAGAGACCTGACCCGCTAGAACACGGGTAGGGTAAATTTTATTTTTTTAGGTGGGTACCCGCTTAGATCGGGTCAGGTTAGGTGGGTCGCGGGTGACTCACCTTTTTTTTTAATCATTTTTTATTTAACTTTTTTTAATAAGCTTGTTTAATTAAAATAAAACCTATTATCTTTATAAAAAAATAGGTTTTTAAATTAAAAAAATCTATTTTTTATTTAAAACAGGCGTATTTTAACAATTTAAAACCAAAAGTAATATCAATATAATTCATTTTTTATGTTTGTTTTGACCAATAATAATAATAATATAATAATAATAATAATAAAATATATAATATTATTACTTATATAGACGAGTCAGCAGGTCGGATTACAAAATTCCAAACTCGAGTCGTTATCCTACATACTTGAGGGTCAATTGGGTTCGATCCGCTGACCCAACCTAATCTGACCCAAAAAGAGTTGAGTCGGGTTGACGGGTTAGGTTGGACCCATGTTCACCCTCGATTATCGTCATGATGAAATAATACATGGATGAAACACATTTTTGTTTTTAAAAATGGAAAAACTCAATTCAATATCTTAATTTTATAACTTTTATTCGTCTCGTGACAAAATGAATGAACAAATCAAAGAATTAATCTCTCATTGCCTGCCTAATAACTAACACATGCTTTGTAGTGGTTGAAAATTTTTGACTTCGTGGGACGCACGACGCTAGCTACTCTCTCTTCGGTGTGCCTATACGAGCGTGGAACAAGCTGAGGTCTTAGGGTCAACAAGTGCTGGCAACAGGTATTTCCTCCCATTGACGCCGTTGGCGTTGTAGCTAGCGCCAGTTGTGGGGTCCACCAAAAGTTCCCCAGCATAGCCAGGATAAGCCCCTTTACCATACACCCCAGTGCAAGCCGAAGCAGCTTCAAGAGGCGCCTCCTTGGGCCCTTGGAAGTACCCATTCCCAAACGGGTTAGTGGCGGTTCCAGCCAGGAGGCTCGCCACGTTGATCACCATGCCGTCAAGGCCCACGTCGTTGTTCGGCGCAACTAATGGCTGGCTCTGTGGGCCGTAAATGGGTTGGTGGAACGGCCACGCGCATTGACCGGGGCACTGCGTCTCCGAGTTACCCACCCAGATGTAAGCGAACTTGTACCTCTTGCCGTTGACGCGCGCGCCGGATGAAGAGCCGTGGGTCCCGCACCTGCTGGAACAGAACCCCTCGACGGCCACGTCAGCGGCTGTGAGAACCACGTTCACGGCGTTGCTCTGTGGACCCTTCGAGGCGAGCTTCACGACTTGATCTGTGGTGAGTGACTTGCCGAGGGAGTAGCTCTCGTCGAGGATTTGTGTGCCCAGGGAAAGTGCTAGCTTCGGTGACGAGTGCTTGTTGTAGTATTTCTCTGTGGCTTTCCACCACGTGGCAACGGACGGTTGTGATGTTGCTTTGGGGGAGGAAGAGAGGGAGGTGATTAAGTCCGAAACAATGGCTCTTTGGGATGGTTTGAATTTTCCGTACCATATGAGGTTGACAGAGATTTTTCCGTTGAGGAGAGGGCCCTTGTGGTATTGGAACTTAAGCTGCTCATCTGAGTTCTCCGAGAGTCTCCTGGCCGCTGAGCTCAAATGGAGTAGGGAAATGGTGAGAAATAAGGTCAAGAGAACACGCGAGGACACAAGAGAGGCCATTTTGTGCGCTTCCGGTGGTATTTTAAGATAGATCGAAGATAGAAAGTAGTGTGAGAGAGAGAAGTGAGATGTTTGTGTATAAGGTGAGGTGATGGAGTAGAGGGGTGTGGTGGAGAGTAATATATAGTGGGAGAGGGGATTGGGACATAATAGAACGGAAGGTGGAGGGAAGGAGCCATATAATTGGAGGGAGAGAGAGCGCGCGTAGGGGTGACGTCAAAATCATGGGGGCGATGGTGAGTGGTGAGTGGAGTAAAGGATTGAGGGGTATAGGGGTGCCAGCCAGCTTCATAACGCGTTGATGTTCAAATCCAACGAAATGAACCATATTCAATGGGTTTGTGCGGCGCCTCACTTTCAAGTTACGACCGAATTAATTAATTGATTGATTTATTGTAAACCATATTTGGTGTCATGACTCGTGAGGATACACGCGGACAGGACATGACCAGCTAAGGTGAGCATATAAATGGACAATGGAGGGCACAACTGTACAGAATGGGACAAGGAGATAAACGGGGCCAAACGGAATTGTTCTAGTGTCTGCAGAATCGTCCGAAACTGAGCGAAATTCCGTTTTTCTGACAGTCTGGACTTACCATAAAATCTTAAGGGCCATAAGGAATTATTTAAGTGTTATCAGAATTTCGAGAAATTAAACCGAAAAACTTCTACATACACTTCTGTCCTAAGGGTTCAGGTTTCTACACTGTTAACCCATATAAGGGCTTATATGGGTAATTCTCCTGTGAAAATCCTTACTAAGGGAAATGTGGCATGTTACATTCCCCCTTAAAAGAATTTCGCCCCGAAATTCCAGCTTTGCCAGAGTTTATGGGTTTCACCTATGTTATGGTTAGTATTCATTGTTACTCACTTACCCTAGGCAAGGTTGCCCGCGTCCTGTGTTTCTGAGGCTGTCAGGATAAAGACTCACCTTGTCCGCTAGGCTGGGGTGGCCTGGCAATCCGTGGCAAAGTGGCCTCTTTTCCCGTATTTGTAGCAGGCATCTTTCCCCGCTAAACAGACTCCCCAGTGCAGCTTGCCACACCTCGGGCAAGGTGGATTACTTTCGCTGCCTCGATGTGCTCCCTGAGTGCCTGGCCCTTAAGCTTTCTGCTTCGATTACGCTTCTTGTTAGGACTGGTCCTGGGTCTGCTTCAGCTCCTGGTGTTGCCGGTGTTGGGGTTGGGCGTAGAAAGGTCACCTTCTCCTTTGGGTAGGTGCGACATTCTCTTGTTCGGATAACTTCCTCTTGTTCCTTGCGTTCCTGGCCTTGGTCAAGTTCCTGGCCGACTCTTCCAGCATCATGCACTTGCTCACCAGGACAGAATAATCCTCGATGTCCTAGTGGTTAATGGCCATCTGTAATTCCTCCTTTAATCCCCTCTGAAATTTCCTGCACTTCCAAGCTTCATCAGGGTGTAGTTGATATGTGCTGGAATAACGGCACAATCTCTCAAAGGCGGACGTGTACTCAACAACTGCCATGTCCCCCTGTTGCAGCTCCAGAAACTCAGCTTCTTTCTGATCCCTAAGCCCCTTAGGGAAATACTTGCTCAAGAGAGCAGTTGTAAATCGATCCCATGTGATGGGACCTCCTTGCTGTTCCAGAAGAGGTCTGGTGGAGTTCTACCATGTCCTGGCGTCACCTCACAGTTTTCATGTCGCAAAACGGGCCTACTACACCTCTGTGCAGGGGACGTCCTCATAGACTTGTTCCATTTCTCCTATCCAATTGTGGAGGAGTTCTTCAAAGATCGGAGGGTTTACCCTTCCAAATTCAGCAAACTTCTTGGCTTCTGCCTCTTCAGCCGTCAGGGCAAGGTTTCGATGTGCAGTGGAAGCCTCCATTTGTGTTGTTGGCTCAGCTTGAGCTTGGGTGGCTCGAGCCATCTCTCGAAGGATATCGGCAAAATCTGCTGGTTCCATAGTACGTTGTGTAGGGTCTCTCTGTGGTGGCATGCCTAATCTGTTGTACCTGCACAATTCCGAGTTGATTAGTCTCAAGAAAGGTGGGTACACATGAACTTAGCACATACCACTTAGCAAAGACCTACACCGTGTTCATGCCTGAAAGCATAGTGTAGCTTAGTCCGCAGGCTCCATTAGACCAAACTGCTCTGATACCAACTGTAACACCCCTGCTAGCTACTTACCGTACGCAGTAAACAATGCTCACAAGGTTGTTATCTGCATTAGTGGGGTTACTTTTAGCCCCTACTTTTAGTTTTGAAAATACTCCTTGTACGAAAATACGGACCCTTTAAAACTTTTCCTCTCCCTACTTAATTACAAACTAGGAGCCATGCCCGTTTAGAAAGACAAATATATAAATATACAAGCGTTAGAGTCCCAATGGACTTAATCACGAACTAGTCTATGAGTTAATCATACAAAAGAAGTTATGATAAAGTTATATCTATATATATGTACAATCACGTGGTCCAATCAAGTGCCCAATTTACGCAAATTTGACCTATTAAAATGACATTTATTTGCTTATGTTTTAAAGAAAATCTAACTTAATTCCCCTCTTTTGTAGGTTTTTAAATATATTTTGAAAGATGGATGCAAGCATAAATAATGAAGAAAAATCCCATAAAGAATGGAGCAAAAGGGCAAAAGCGAAAAAGAGCTAAATGACAAAATCAGCAAAGGACCGCTCAGCGGTTACCTACCATCGCTCAGCGTGAATATGACAAGACACCGCTAAGCGGTGCACCCTTGGCCACTCAGTGGATGAGCCCTCAGAGCCACTTGCAGCCGCGCATTTAATGCGCCAGCTGGCGCCAGCCTGGATGGCGGCGCCGCCCCTGCAAAAGCTGCCGGAGCATTTATTACTCCGCGTGAAATGATTACACCGCTCAGCGATTTTGCACCGCCACTCAGCGATAAGGACTAAATCGCTCAACAGTAGTACCCAAATCGCTGAGCGATGGACCCAGATTTTGCCTATAAATAGAGGAGGCCGTGCATTCACTCAAACCATCTTCCATCATCCCTCATACCCCTTCTTCCCCCACAAAACACTTCATTCTTTTACACTTTTTAGCTTAGTTTAGTTTAGCAACAAAGAGGAGGCTGGTGAAGGAGCCAGGAGATCGAATAAGCTCGGCGAAGCCGCTGTCATGATAGTGTGATAACCTGTCATGGTAAGCGTCAAAACCTTGCCTCTGAGATTCTCTTGTAAGATGGATTTGTAATCCTCTTGTTGTTGGGATTTTGATGAATATTGTAGTATGATTGTATCCATGTACTTTTGCATATGAATTTATTAGTTTTCTTATGATTCGCTTGAATGATTTTATGCCTAATGCTAGCTTTGGTTTAGTGTTTTGCTTCTTGATTTGGGACTTATTTGTATGAACGAAAGTTATATTAATTAAGTCATAACCAAGTTAAGATCAATATTGCTGTGCTAAGCTAGATTCTAGACTTGAACGTTGTGAACGAAAAGTTACAATCATTAAAGTCGGATCTAAATCATTTCATCTAATCTTGTGGCCGTAATTGGAATAAAGGTTAGCCGTTTTAACATCTGGAATAACTCTGGCGTACTTTGTTAAGCTTGTGTGCGAAAGTGACAAGTTTAACAAAGGAAACCTGTGACCTTTTCATACGCGAAAGCGATGACAAGTTAAGAACTGGTGGCGGGCAATCAATGAAATGATAAGTTTTGTGTAATAAGTAACTGGATGCATGAAACTATGATATGATTCAATTCCCAACAAGCTCTGGAACTACCTCTAATTTGTTACCTATTTAATTTTTTGTTGTTTATTTACTTATTTAGTTTATCAAAACAATTCATCAAATCCTTCACTTTATTGTTTAATTAATTAAACTCAAGAACGGTACTTTTGCAACTCTCTGCCGATTCGACTATACCCGACTATACTGCAATTGGATTCCTCGTGAATCTGAAAGCCGTAAAGTAGGATATATATTTAATTTGAATGACAAAAGCAAATAAGCTTTCAACGAAATTGGCACAGTTGTGGGAAACCAGACTATGTCAAGATCGGAGAAAGTCTAACAATTGGCTTTCATCAAATATGGCGCCGTTGCCGGGGAGTTGCGTCATTTGTATGAAGCCTTGAACAACATGCTATTTGGCTTTCATCAAATTTGGCGCCGTTGCCGGGGAACGGAATTGCGTCATTTGTAAGAAGCCTTGAACAACATTCTATTTGGCTTTCATCACATACACAGTACACAGTTAAGTTATAATACATAAGTACAATTACTGCACATACTGTACATCATAGCTTTTGGCTAGCCTAAACCATTCACTACTACTATTGACTACAAAACTATAGTCGCCTTCCTGCGTCATTAGAGAAAGTGGCTCCTACTATTCCTCGGGGTCCTTGACTCCAAGCTCCCAAACCGTCACCTGTTGTCTCATCGTCTCCACCTGGAACCATAAAGGAGTGGGGGTGAGAACGTCGCGTCCTTAGTAGGGTTCTATGGGCTTACCTACTCATTTCATTACTCTAGTCTGATCCGCTCAGGGGGTCTCTAGGTGACATCATCGTACTAAATCCCTACTTGTTAATTATCCGCTCTAGTCCTGAGCAGCCTTATCTAGATTACTAAGTTATCGGGGACTTCTAATCTTTCCTTTACTTATCGTGGGCAACTTAACATTCTCTATACTCTTACGCTATTCTCGTATTACGTGACCTATCTAGAGGCCGTCTCATGAAACCGTGGTTCCTTGACGTGGCCCCTTGACGTGGCCCTTGCACATACATATCCTAAACATACTCCATATACTTATTAACCACATATCTCATGCCATATCACATATAAATATCATGATGTTCACGTATCACATAAACATATCATATTCATGTAGCATATAGACATATCATAATCATGTGTCATATAGACATATCACATTCATGCATCACATAGACATATCCTGTTCATATTTCATGAACATTACATATGCATGTAGGGCATATAGAATGCTTGAGGGCTGACTTGCCCAGGGGCAGCCTCTTCCGTATCGTATCATGTTCATACTCTGCTATACATATCATCGTGTTCACATATCATAGCGTATTCATGTTTCATGTACGTATCGTATGCACGTGTCATGTTCATGTACGGCATATTGAATGCTTGAGGGTTCCACATTCCCGGGGGCAGCGTCCTCCATGTCATGTACATGTCATGTCTGTATGAATGTGTGGCATGCCCGAGGAAATCCACCTGCCCTATGGCAGCGTCCTCCATATCATGTTAGTGGCTGTTGAAAGCCTAATTGCACTCTCCAATTTGACACAGTTCCAGTTTCCTGGCAACTTCTACCAAATTTGTTGAAAGCTTAATTTGAAACTCTCAGTCGTTAAAAATAATATATCCTTCTTTACGGCTTTTAGATCCACAAGGGATCCAATTGCAGTATAGTCGGGTATAGTCGTATCCACAGGGAGTTGCAAAAATACCGTTCTTGAGTTTAGTTAATCAAACAATGAAGTGAAGGATTGATAAATTGTTGATAGTTTAAATATGTAAATAAACAACATAAAAAATAAATAGGCAACAAATCAGAGGTAGATCCGGAAGCTTGTTGGGAATTGAATCATATCATAGTCTCAGGTAGAATTTTCATTTCATTGATTGCCCGCCACCAGTTCTAACTTGTTCATCGCTCTCGCGCATGAAAAGATCATAGGTTTCCTTTGTTAAACTGTCACTTTCGGACACAAGCTTAACAAAGTACACCAGCGTTATTTCAGGTGTTAAAAATGGCTAATCCTTCATTCCAGTTATGGCAACAAGAATTAGATGAATTGATTTAGATCCAACTTTAATGATTGTAACTTTCGTTCACAACATTTAAGCCTAGAATCTAGCTTAGCATAGCAAAATTGATCTTAACTTAGTTACAACTTAATTAGTATAACTTTCGTTCATACAAGTAAGTCTCAAATCAAGAATCAAAACACTAAACAAAAGCTAGCATTAAGTATAAAATCATTCAAACGAATCATAGAAACTGATAGATTCATATGCAAAAAGTTACATGGATACAATCGTACTACAATATTCATCAAAATCCTAACAACAAGAGGATTAGAAATCGATCTTACAAGAGAATCTCAGAAGCAAGGTTTGGACTCTTACCATGACACGTTCTCACGCTATCATGACAGCGGCCACCGAGCTTCCTCGATTTCCTGGCTCCTTCACCGGCCTCCTCTTTGCTGCTAAACTAACCTAAGCTTTAAAGTACAAAAGAAATGTAAAAGAATGAAGTTTCTATGGGGGAAGGAGATGTATTAGGGATGTCTTCATGAATGGCACGACCTCCTCTATTTATAGGCAAAATCTGAGGGCACCGCTCAGCAGTTTGGGCACCATCGCTGAGCGATAAAGGCTTATCCGCTGAGCGATTTGTACTTTATCGCTGAGCGATGTGGTCATTCCTGGCGGCTGACAGGCTGGCATGATTAATGCGTGGCAGGCTTTGCAGTGGCGGCGTCGACATGTCAGGGCGGCGCCGCAATGCAGGGTGGCGCCAGCTGGCGTCATAAATGCGCCGGCTGTAAGTGGCTCTGAGGGTACTACCGCTGAGTGGTACAGGGTACACCGCTCAGCGGAGCTTTGTCGTGACGTGCGCTGAGCGAGCTGTGGTTACCGCTGAGCGGTTTGCTTCTGATTCCATCGTTTTTGCTTCTTTTTCCTTTTTTTCCCTTTGCTCCATTCTTCAGGGATTATTCTTCATTTAATTATGCTTGCATCCATCTTTAGAAATATGTTATAAAACCTACAAAAGTGGGGAATTTAGTTAGATAATTCTTTTAAAACACATGCAAATAAGTTCCATTTTAATAGTTGAAAATTGTATAAATTGGGCACTTATCTGCATGAGGAAATCCACTAGCCCGAGGGCGGCGTCCTCCGTATCGTATCATGGGGTGGCATACAAAATGCTTGAGGAAATCCAGTCGCCCGAGGGTGGCGTCCTCCATATGATGTCAATGCTTGAGGAAATCCACTCGCCCTATGGCGGCGTCCTCCATATCATGTAAATGCTTGAGGAAATCCAATCGCCCTATGGCAACGTCCTCCATATCATGTTTGAATGCAAGATGTCACGTTCATATCGTGTTTGCATGTTCGTGTCATGTTATGCTCGTGTCATATGCATGTCATAATACCGTGTACATATCAGTTTATCCCGTACATTTAGCAAGTCATAAAATCATCTACATGTCTCAACACATCATACATATCAATATATATCAGACAACTTAATGGTTGTTAGAACTATGCAACCCAAGATAGTTTTCATAAACATTGGTTCCTTGAAAATCGCTAGGTTTCAGGCCGCTCAGCGCCCCCTTGGGTCCGTTCAGCGGTCCTTGAAACCGTTTAGTTCATAAAACAGTTCAAAATATCATTTTCTTTCAATTTAGCGGTTCCTGTCTGCTCAGCGGTTCATGAGGCCACTCAGCGCCCTGGGCGTGGCTTGCGCAACCTGCTTTGCTCTTTTGCTTTCCTTTGTCCATGGGCACTCCTTGGGGCTCTTCCACAAGTTCCAACAACCATTATCCAACATATTTCATCATAGAAAACACACCCAAATCATCTAAACATCCTAAGCCTAACATAGCTAACAGATTGTTCAACAGTTCATAGAATTGCACAGAGTCAAACATAAGCTCCCAATGGGTGAGCAAGCTAAGTTTACCCACCTTCTTTGAAAGCTTTAAAGGCTAGTTGGATGATGAGAGAGTTCGGGGAGAGTGGTCCTCCGCGTGCAGAGCTTCCTTCTAGCTTCCGTCAGGGTTTCCGCAGCGCGTCCACAGAGCACACGGGCAGAGTTTTAGCACTTCTAATGAGGATGGATGAATAAAATGAGTGGCTGGTGGCATGGTATTTATAGCCATGAATTTTGGCTCATTTTTCCCATTTTGCCCTTGTCAAAATTACCAAAATGCCATTTCTAATTTAATTTATGAATTAATTAATTAGATTAGATAATCCTAAGGTCAAATCAATGAATAGTGACTTAATTTTTTTTTATTTTCCTTAGAAATCTGCAGCCATCACGTGGAGAATTAATTTTTGGGTTCCTCCCGGTCCCGTTTCGCTCGTGTTTGGCCCTTTGCAATGCCGATGCGTCACGCATGGTCGTCCGAAAAATATTCCGCTTATACTGTCGCGATCCCCTAATTTCCCCCTACATGGGACTATGATCATTTTAAGGCATTTGTGAATTTTTCTTTGGGGGTATATTTTCCACAGATACCTTTGACCCATTGTCTCTCGCCGGTGTCCGAAAAGGACCGTTCCAGCCGGCGTTTCAGCGATCGCCTGTTCTCACTCATTTTCCTAATGAGGTTCTGGGATAATCTAAGGTGTTTTGATATCTTTCCCTCCATGAGGTATGATTTCCAGAGACTTGAGGCCCTTTGCTCAGTTTTACAGGCTAAATGGGGCCAAACGGGACTGTTCTAGTGTCTGCAGAATTGTCTGAAATTAAGCGGAACTCCATTTTTCCGACGGTCTGGACTTATCATCAAAGGCCATAAGGAATTATTTAAGTATCATCAGAATTTCGAGAAACTAAATCGAAAAACTTCTACAGACACTTCTGTCCTAAGGGTTCAGGTTTCTACACTGTTAACCTATATAAGGGCTTATATGGGTAATTCTCCTATGAAATCCTTACTAAGGGAAATGTGGGATGTTATAGGCTAGACTGAACCAATGGGTTGGGCGTAACTAGTATAGGTAATAGCTGCGCGGAGGCAGTTAAGGCAACATCGAATCTGCGTGGGGCCAGTTAAGGTAACATCGAATCTGTACGGAAGCAGCAAATGCAACACCGAAAGACAACAAGTTTGGCTTGCACAGAGGCAATACACGGAGCATCAGAATGCATGGAATTAGGTGTAACAAATAAAGGTCAATAAGACAAAGATGGAGACGGA
This sequence comes from Nissolia schottii, assembly GCA_003254905.1. Taxonomy (NCBI): domain Eukaryota; kingdom Viridiplantae; phylum Streptophyta; class Magnoliopsida; order Fabales; family Fabaceae; genus Nissolia; species Nissolia schottii. The sequence goes on along the minus strand of QANU01114186.1, from coordinate 925 downwards.
AAGGTCTTCGGGAATAACAGAAAAAGCAAAAGCAAAACAAGGAGGCTATATGAAAACAGCTGGAAACAAGACATCATCGGTACAGATCAAGGTGGATGCCATGGCTCTGATACCATGTTAAACATTGTAGGTGAGCAAGGCTAAAAGGATATGAGAAATACAACAATCGAAAAATAATGCATAGAATATTATTGTTGAATGTTGTGTGTACAATGAGATGACCTTCTATATCCTTTTGACAGCTTGCTTGACTTGGTATTCTTTATGAATCCTATCTTTGGCATTATCATGTTCTTCATGGGATAAACATTTTATGCTCTACCTTTTGACTTTGGGCATCATATGAATATGTTCCTTATCGTTCCATCTTGTTCTTGATGCCTTGGACTTTCGTATACCTAAGATTATTCACTTGAAAGTATAGTTAGTCTAATGTGTTCCAATATCTTAATATGCATCTATAGATCAATCAATGCATCATGCATATACAATTAGGTAATTATCAAATCATTATATTAATCAAATAGTATTCTTTGCTTAACTTGCATGCATTCTAACACTATAGCACTTGATATTACATGCACGTACATATATCCAAAGTTAATTCTTCAATTCATTATTGGACTTGTTCTCAAAAGGATGGTCCTTATTTATCATTGTATGGTGTGTAAGCTATATGATACCATTAAGTGCAATCATACAAGATCAAATGTAATCTATTTAGCATATAACATCATTTTACATTCTAATGGTCATTATGTGTTTGTTATGTTCTATTTGTCATCACGATATATTGTATTAAATAGAACAACTAGCAAAGCCTAGTTCTACAAACATAAGCATAGACAATTAGAACATATTATGTTTGTCATCATCAAAACATATTGTATTAAACAATTAGAGCAACTAGGCAAACCTAGTTCCA
>QANU01114116.1:0-18399 GCA_003254905.1 Nissolia schottii | reverse complement strand
ACAGGTATTGGGAGGTCATTGAAGATCAAGAAGTTGAACCCCCGATTCATTGGACCGTTCCAAGTTCTAGATCGTATTGGTCTAATAGCATACCAAATAGCTCTTCCACCGAATCTTGCCAACATTCATAATGTTTTCCATGTCTCTCAGTTGCGCAAGTATTATGCATCCCCCGACCATGTGTTGCAACCAGAGCAGATACAGTTAAGAGAAGATTTGTCTTTACCGCTGACGCCACAGAAGATTATTGATCATAAGATTCGCCAGACAAGGAACAAGGAGATTCCGATAGTGCGAGTGGTATGGACGAACGGAGAACTTGAAAAGCACACATGGGAATTAGAAGCGGATATGAAGCAAGCTTATCCGGAGTTATTCTGAGAGGTATGGATCCATCCTTATCTTTCAATTTCGAGGACGAAATTTTCGAAGGGGGTGGAATGTAACAACTCGACTTTTTCCTTCGAATTAAAATTCTATTTAAGGCAAAATTAAAAACATAATAAGAAGGAAATAGCAAGATAAAATGAACTAAAATTCAAATATTAATTTTATTTTTGTAATATTAGTTAACAATAATTCTTTGACGATCTCGTGACGTCCGGTGACGTTCGGATCAAAATTAGGGTTTTACTGTAATTTCTTTATGACACATAGGAGTCTGTAAAATATCTTAATATGAAATTAAATGTAAGAAAATGTCATCTAAGATTTTAATATTAACCGGGATAACTAATAGGTCACAACGGTATGCCCAGAATATTTTTAGGACATCCGGACATAAATAACTAATGAACCAATATGACATAAGAACACTAAGGGCAAAATTGGAAAGATAATTATGGCCAAGGCATTAGAGCCCCACGGCCAGCCCTCAAGACCGAAACATACACAAAAACATTTCCAAAGTTTCATTTTCTCTTCTAAGTTTCCAAGACTTAAGTTCCATAAGCATCCATAACCATAATCATCAAAGCATAACTATCTCTCTTTGTTCTCATCATTATCAATCACTCTCAAAATCATCAAGAAGGCAAGCTACCATCAAGGTGAAGGTTTCTCTTCAAGTGGAAACAAGAGAAACAAGCTCCAAAACCCTAGGAACTCCATAACCTAGGTTTTGTTCTTTCTTGGCAAGTAAAGCTCAAGGAAGCAAGGAAAGCTTCAAGCTCATCATCATAATTCATTCTTAAGTCCCTAAGGAAGGCAAAGCAAGCATAGTCAGTAAGTTTCATCACTTGGTGAAGAACCAAGCTTCCATGGCCATATTTACCCTAATTATGTCAAGTTTTCATTTTAGGTCAAGGAGTCCTCAAGCAAGCAAGCAAGGCTTGAATTCATCTTTTTCTAGTATTAACAAGCTCTTGAGGAAGTGGGTAACCCTAGTTCCTCACCTCTTTGATGGTGGATGGTTGTATGTGATGCTATGTGTATGTTGATGATTATGTATAAATTTATGCTTATGTATCTTAGCAAGTTTGGTTAGGTTAGGAAGACAATTCTGAAGGGTCTTGTGACCTGGATTAGATGTGATTATGATGCTTGAATTATGTGTGAGACTCATGTAGGGTGCCATAGAAGAGAAGGGAAGAGAATGGAAGAGAATGGCAATTCGGTTTGCATGTCTCGGACAGGGGTCGCTGAGCGACGTCTCAGGCATCGCTGAGCGAGACATGACTTACGTGGAAAGGTGAAAAGATATTTTTAAATTAAGGCGGTGGAAGAAGGCTCGAGAAAGTTCAGTCGCTGAGCGATAAGGTTGGTATCGCTGAGCGATGCAACCTTTATCGCTGAGCGCCAAGGTCCAAACCGCTGAGCGAACCTCAGTTTTCGCTGAGCGGCTTGAGACTAAGAAAAGCTGATGGTACCCTCTTGAGGCTCATAGTATGGTATTTGATGCTGTATGATGATTGATGGCTGAATTGTATGCACGTATATGCTGTATGTTATGAATTACGATGGAATATGCATGTTATTGGTAAATTATGTTGAAATATGTGATATGCCATGTACTCTGAGACACCTAGTTAAAGATATGATCATTAACTCTGAAATAAGGAAAAATGCTTAAATGAACCATAGGGAACAAGTATGCCATGCTGCAGGTACAAAATGCTGAATTACTGCTGAACTGCTGAATCAGGGCCAATGCCCAATACTGCTGAACTAGGGCCAATGCCCATACTGCTGAAACATGGCTATATGCCACATACTGAAAAGGGCTAAATGCCCCAATACTGAAATTGGCTATATACCACATGCTGCTGAGGCCGTGATCACGAGAGCCAGATAACAAGCCCATTTCAGTAGGTCGGATAGACATACTGAAGATGGAAGCCCGCCACAGGTGGTGTCGAGATGGCATGCCTGGAGGTGTGCGGTTACCACGCCTATGCATTGTCGTACGGGGGCAAGCTTAGGTGGCGGTACAATACCAGCCCACTGTCAAGGGGTCCCTAGGGGCACGCGGCAGGTGGAAGCCCACCGCAGTAAGGTCCAGACAGTGTCGGCCTATACTGAGGGTGTGAGGTTATTCCGTCATAGTAGTGTCAATAGAGGACATTATTATGGTGGGAATAACACCTATGCTATTATACTGCTGTATTCTGTTATGCTGTTAAATGCTGTCACTCTATTACATTCTGCTGGACATGTTAGGATGCTCATTCTGTCATGGTTATGTTGATGATTCTGTGATATGTATTCTGCTGAATTCTGTTATGTTTATATTCTGCTGAATTCTGCTATGTCTGTATTGGATGATGTGATGCCCATTCTGATTACTCTGTTATGCTGAATGTATTCTGATTACATGCCGTTATTCAATTCAAGTGAAATGTACATTTCTGCTGTTATGCCGTACCATCAAGAGCACGCTCGAGACGGTTAAGTATATTCACGAACTGTTAATCAGCACGAGAACGTAGTAAGCAAGAATAGTTCCCATGTCACATGTCAATGCTGCTAAAGCCGTTCAGATAGGCAAGATAATAAATAGTAGGCTGATTAGTACGTATGTTCACTAGAGATCTCTGAACGGCCTGAAGTCCGACATAATCTGATGTACGACTCAGGAACTAAGGTTATTTCCACTGAGAACCTACCGTTCTCATTCCCCACTGTTTTATGACTTCAGGTACAGAAGAGGATGACTCTTATTTTGAGAATGCAGAAGAGCCGCCTGATGAGCCATGAGCGGCTAGGAGCTAGATAGAGGATTATGTTTTGCCAAGGGCTTACTGTGTAGCATTCCAGTAGTCCTTGTATTTTGATGCTGTGTATTTTGGGATTCTGTATGTGACATTTTGATCTATGTACATATTATGTATACAGTGATGTGACTTTGTATGGTGGACCCACTGGATGTATATTACATGTTCTATTTATCATAATGTTATCCGCTATGTTATTATTAATATGATACAAGCAAAAGTTTAAAACGGGTCCTTATTTTATGAGCAATGACTATTTTCAAAAGATAACTATGGACTAAGGTATTCCGACCAGGTAGACAACAACCTAGTGAGCTTTGTTTACTACGTACGGGTAAACAGTTAGTTAGGGTGTTTCACACGACACTTCTTCCTACGTGGAGCCTGCAAGAGTGCACTTTTCCCTTACCGTCATCGCTTTGCTCCACGAGAGCATGATGCAGAGGTAGGCCTTTCCACTGTACCTGAGGACTTGCCCATGATTCTGGAAACTCCCCCTGCTGTCACTGAAAACTTCGACAACGAGGAGCCGATGAGCACAGAATCCTTAGATGAGGAAGACCCGGAGGAGGAAGGAGACCCTGATCCTGAGGAGGAGGATTGACGTTGGAGCACCCCTGACCACCCATGTCTCGCATGACTTTTGCTGACCCTAGCTGCCGTTACTTTTGACGCACTTTATATAAATGTACATAAGTGAGAATTGATGTATTATGTATATGATTTTCCTGGCTTGTATTTACTAAACTTATATGTATAATTATAACTGTATTGTAGACTAAATGATGAATGGACCTTGTGTTGTGTCATTGGTGGGTAATTACTTGCTAGCTTAAGTTCACTTCGATTATTCGTATATACCGAGCCTAAGATATAGCTCTCACACACCTGGCTCCTAATTGGAATACAAAAGTAAGTTAAGGTAATAAAAAAAAATAGGGTCCATATTTTGAGATAACATAACTATTTTCCACAGTTAGCTAGGGACTATGAGTATTCCCACACGATGAATAACAACCTAGCAGAAGCAGATTATGACTTAAGCATAAGCATAAGCTACTACCTAGGGTGTTACACACTCCAAGTAGGGGTGGCTGAAGGTTCCCACTATAAGGCTTCTTAAAATGTCCATGTACATGGTCTAACCTTCCCCTAGTAGCAGGAAGAAAGTCTCCAAGCCCTTCACATAAGGCCCGCAACTGGCCATCAGTCTCTAAGTGAGCATACTCACATGGTCCAAGGAGAGGAACATGTATCTCAAAGTTCAGCTCGAGTGGCGGTAACTGATAGCTTAGGAGAGGGGATGACGCGAGTAATGGAATAGACGAGGGGAATTTAGTCAAGCAACAGGCTCAACCGGTACCTCTACCACACCAGGAATAACACAAGTGAGATGCATTTCTTCATCTAGTTGTGGCTCCTCAAACACCACCTCTGTATCGGATTCATCATCAAGAATGACAAACCGTGGTGTCTCTTCTACCAAAACCTCTAAAGACCCACCATCATTGATGATGTCAAATGTTGGGTCTTCACACATAACCTCATTGTCTTGGTGATTGTCCTCCTTGTTCCCACTAGACGCACCCATGGTTTCTTTGAATTGATTTATCTCCCTTCTCAACTCTTGCATATCTGCATCACATCGTCATCGAGATTCTTGCATCATCCTCATATCCTCTAGCAACTTCTCCAGCACCTCTTGGGCAAGTTGTTGAGTTTGTTGCTAGTGAATGGGAGGTTGGTATGAGGGTTCTAGTGAGGGCGGGTAATATGTGGGCTCTGGTGAATAAGGATGTGGTGGATATTGGTCATGTGGATATGGTTGAAGTTCAGGTGGTGGTGGCTGGTATGTTTCTGTCGAGTAGGGGGAAGAGAGTATGGCTCGGGGTAAGGTTGGGAAGGGTAGTAGGGTGAAGTCATTACGCCACATCGGCTTAAATGGTCTTGCCATTGTTGTTTAGACAACTCGGTGAAATTGTACGGCATGGTCAGCAATACCCTCCGAATGATGTCCCTAGGTAACTTGTCCAATTCCTCCTTCCTCCGGTAATACCTCTGCTGAAAATTGTCAAAATCTGCTCCATTACCTAAAAAGCAAGGAACACTAGACCACTGCGAACTAGAAAAATTGTTGGAGTACATGATAGCACATTTTAGGGACAGAAATAATGGTTTTTTTTTTCCTTCTTTTTTCTATTTTTTTTTGGGAGCAGAAAAATAAAAAAATGAAATTGAAAAAAACTTTTTTTTAAAGAAAAAGAACAAAAGCAAGAAAATAAAGAGTTAACAAAAATCAAATAATAAAAAGAAAAAGGAAGAAATAGGAAAAAAAAGAAAAAAGAAATGGCTAAATTGCTTCCCCAGCAACGGCGCCAAATTTGACACACACTAAAACGTCGTTAATTTTAGTGCACGATCAAATAATAATTTATAAAACTAAATTAACCACAAAAAAAATGTAGTAAATGGGGCTAACCTAGGTCGTCTCTCAAGGAAGCAATTAGAACCAATTGAAATTAAAATTACAATACAAAAGGGGGGGTTTGGATTGATGAATAAAAATAAAAAAGAAAACAAAAGAAAAGTAAGTTAACAATGATAAAAGGCAATATCCTGCATACGGCGTTTCTAGATCAAGGATTATTTGTCATTGGTTCCTAATTAATTATTCATATGAGGGGAAGTTGTTTATTAGCTAAAATCTCTAACTAATACGCAATTCACTTAAGAAACTATGATCGCCAATCCCCTAAGCATTTATTAATACAAAAATTAAAACTAAGATCTCAGTATTTAAAACCCATATCAATTATGTCCCAATTGCACAACCTAATTAAATCTAATTAGGTCCCCAAAAAGTTCCCAAATCCTAAATCAATAAATCCTATAATCGTCAAGATTTATCAACCTAGAATTAACCCTAACTAATAACATGTGATCGCTATATTACTACTTAGGGGCAGAACAAATCATGAATAAACATTAAGCACAAGAACCTCTAATTAATCTTAATCTAGAGTTACCGCATGCAAGATATTAAGAAACTACTCCTCCATAGGTGGAGGATAAAGGCTCAACATAAATAAAGAGAAGCAAGGAGTGAAAAATAATCGAGAATTAAAATTTCAAAACCTGTATACAATAACAAAAGAACTTCGCATTTATTGGTCCAAATCTTCTCTTCAAATCTCTTCTTCAAAATTTATATCTTATCAAATCTCCTTCAAATCTTCAATGATCCTCTTGACAATTTATTTTCTGCAATAGAAGTAGAAAACTAAAAAAGAGCAAAAGAAATCTACATATTAAATTCTAAGATAAAATAATGTTTAAAATTGCATTTTTCTCAATTTCTCACAAAAGAGAATAATGTGCAAAACATATTAATTAAGCATTAAAACCACACATTTTTAGTATGCAATGTTCAATTATAGAATAATAAAATAGGATACAAAATCTACCTATCAGTAATCTTTGTGGGGCCTAGCAACATATGAACAATATGTTGCTAGAGACCCTTATAGAGTTGTTATCATTAAGATTTCTACGAGAAATAGCTTAAGTGATTGAAATTAAATGGTTAGTTTGTAATTGTATATGTGTGGAAGGATCGGAGGATGAACCATACGGTGCTTAGACTTTCAGAGAGGCAAAAAGGAGACTTCGAGACCTAGATTTGAGACTATGTTATGGGTCCTATGTGTCTAGTATTAGGATCATGGCTTGTGGGCCAAGTAAAACTAATCAATAATGGATTCATGACCATACGGTCTTAAATAGTGTGCTATGGCTTAAAAGCGTGGAAGTATTGTAAGTATAATTCAAACTATGCTTGTATGATTAGTAGTAAATGGTATGACTATTTATGATGGGAATACTTATGCCAATATTGTGTTTGCTTATGCCACGTAATGACTATGCTTACGTTTATGTTTATGCCTATGTTATTTCCCATGATTATGACTATGTTCATGTTTGTAATGATGCTTAAGTTATACCTTACAGTGAGAGTTTAAATAATGTAAAGGCTATATGCATGCATCAATATATTACAACTCATTATATGTGTGTTATGTGATTTACAAAAGCAAGTGAAAGACTATTTAAGTCCTCAATTGAGGCAATATCCATAAGATGTTTTTAAGTATGAGAAAGATAGATTAGGTCTTCAACTGAGAACATAGGCATAACACATTTTAAACAACACACTTATAGTGGCTAAAGACTTCCCTTGGGCAAAAGCAATTATTTGGTCACTTTTGTTGATGTACAGATTATACGTTGTCTGGAAGAGTAATACCCTCCAAGTATACTGAAGGGATAATAATCCAAAGAGGCTTTTGGAACTATACATGTATAACGATTAAAGTTAGGCTTCCATTGAGGAGGGATTCCTTTGGGCTAGTGTAGTTAGCTAGTCACCTCGATCAACCTCATCATAGGTTTAGAGGTTGTACACCCAATGTTCATGTACAAGAAGGAGAAAGATAAATCCCTTGGTCTTGCACAGTTAGCTAGTCACTTCAGCCAATGTAAATCATTGGTTTCAAACCTAATCAAGTTTATTGTGGTTCACTACCACAGATTGAGCTCAACTCCATTAATACGAAGTTGTATGTGCAAAGGTGGTAACCAATCCCCTAGGTGTACTGAAGGGTATAATGAAAAAGAATGATGCATAAAGTTAACCCTTTTTATGTTTGCTCCTTATTATATTTATGTTGTATGAGTAAGTGTTAGGTTAAAGGAAAGACTAGGGTTAATTAGTAAATGTTTGAGACTAGGACAAGATAATAAATGAACCATATATGTATGCTCACTTAGAGATGACCAAAATGGAAAAATCTTATGCGATATCACCTAGACAGTGCATAGAGATCCACTGAGAAAACTTTTTTTCCTTATACCCTCTACATTTGGTTCTAGGTTTCGATGGTGATTGCAAGGCACGTGGAGCCTTGGACCTAATTACATCACCAATTAGCTTGGCTTATCAGGGAATCGTCATTGCAAGAAAATGTCTTGCGTGTTTGAGGATTTATATGGAGCGTTGCTTCGACGTGTTCTATCATATGTATTGTTTGGGATTATCTACTCTCCCTTTTGTTCTATATTCCTATATTGCGAGTAGACTATCATTTATGTTTTGTACAATGCTATCGTTTTTCCCTTTTGGGTACTGAGTTATATTATTGTAGTTGAAAATGGCTGAGACATTAATGTATGTTTATGATGATCAATATACAAGGTTATTCATATATATAATTATATATGTCGTGGTATATTCCTATTTGTCGATCCATGCACTTACGTGTCTTCACATCTTCCCTTTTGTCAATGTTCTGTAATGTATGATTCACATTTTCAAAAATGTTTTCCGCAAAAGTTCAAAATTCCCCCATATTTTCTAATTAAGTATTTAATAAACTAAGTCTAAAATTAAGGTAAAGCTAAAACGTGACAACTAGTAAGCCTTAATTACGACTTAAGCGTAATTAGCTTGCTAGAGTGTTACATAAATCAACTGGTATAGCAAAAAATTAGAAGAATCAACAAGGTTTAATGCCAAGTATAGCACAATATCAAATGAAATAAGAAAATGACTATAGGGTATAAACTCAACAAACTAAATCAGTACCAATTGCCTAGCTTCCCCTTTAGCTCTGTTTGATTTAGAAAAGGAAAATTGGAAAGGCTATAATTTGAAAACTGAAGCTTAGATTTCTATTGATACTAACAACCTTTAAAAACAAAAACTCATAACAAAAAAAATGCAAATGAATCTCCTTATCATTAACTTAAAATTTAGAATGACAAATGTAACTTCTATAACACTTAAAACAATCATAACTACCATAACCTATCATAACTACTGTAACCATAACAGTTACTTATTGGAATGATAAACTCTCATAATAGAAATTGATGCGTATTCTCAACACTCCTCCTTGCATCAATAGCTATTAACTCCAAGCTTGTCCCTTAAGCTCTAGAACCTTCCTTTGGGAATTGTCTTTGTGAATATGTCAACCAGTTGATCTTTTGTCTTGCAATATGTCAATGAAACCTCTCATTCCTTATGGACTTCTCTAAAAAATTAGAGTTTGGTATTGAAATGCTTAGTCTTTCCATGAATAACTAAATTATTAGAAACTGCAATTGCAACTTGATTATCCTCAAACACATTGGCTGAATCAATTTGAACTACTTGCAAATCAACTAGAACTTTTTTGATGTCCATGGCTTGATTAAAAGCTGCAGTAGCTACTATGAACCACGTTTCAACAATTGATTGTGCCACAATGTCTTGCTTCTTTGAAGCCCAATAAAACACTTTGGAACCAAATGTAAATATTCTGAAGTGCTTTTCATGCCATCCATTGAACTTCCCAAATCATTGCTAGGGAATCCATGGAGATTTAATTCTTGATTATGCTTGAACCATATTACATAATCAAGAGTTCCTTTGACAAATCTCAGCATATGCCTAGCAACTTGAAAATTCACTTCACTTGCACAAATATCATATCTTGTTTCTATATGATACATGAGATAACCAACAAGACTTATGTAATCAATCTCATGAACGTTTCCTGCACCATCCTTCTTTCTGCATTGAAATTGTCCACTTTGGATCTTTTTCAAATTCAATAAATTTCGTAAGTTATAATATAGCAATATTACATCTTTCATATGTCAGAATGTAATATAGTTCCTCTAGCAGGTAATTAAATCATCAACAATACAACTACTCAAGTGTTCTTGTTTCTTATACCAAATTTTAGTGGCATTAATTAAGCTTGAAGCGGCTGCACGTGCGTCCTCCATTAGATCCAAAGAGAAACATTTCTTCCTTTCATTTTGACCTTAAACAAGTATTTCCTACTTGCATCTTTGATCAAACACATTTTGTCCTCAAACAAAACTTTGTAGCTTATTTCAAGCAATTGGCCAACACTCAAAATTTTTTGATTAATATCTAGCACATAAAGCACATCAATGATAATTTTAGTACCTCAATAGCTTCTTGTTGCAACAATGACTTCTCCTTTAATAGTTATGCACTCTCCATTACCTATCTTCACTTTTTAAATAGTTGAATCTGTCAAACTCCTCGAACAACTCTTTATCATAGGTCATGTGATGTGTGCATCCACTGTCAACTAACCAACTTTCACCATTGTTGCTAGTGGTAAAATAGGCTGCTACAAATAACTCCTCATCCTCTAGTTGACCAGCCACTTGAGCTTCACTCTATGGATGTTGTTTGTTGTTGCATATTTTGGCAATATGACCAAGTTGATTGCATGTGTTGTATCGTGCATCAGGCCTATTCTAGCATCTAAAGCAAGGATGACTCTGCTTTCCATAGTGTTTACATGGAGGATAATTTGGCCTTTCATCTTCTCCTTCGCTCCCTTTGTTGAAAGTATCACCTTGCTCAAAGGTTTTCCCTTGGGCATTCTTTTTGTAGAAAATAGGGAGAGCGTAATATCTATGTTTGTACATTTCAGTGTGTCATTTACATGAGAGGTTAAGCCTATTAATAAGCTGAAACCTAACTGATAAAACACAACGGCCAAAAACAAATTAAATCAAATCAATTAAATCTATAATTTACAATTATTAACACTTTTTCTTTCTTTTATGGCTTTGATTAACCTTTAATTTGGATTGTGTAACACCCTCAATCACGCCTTCTTTCCTCGTAAGTCTCTATTGTTCTTGGGCTTGTAAAGTATACAACAATTTTGCCAAAGTAATGTTTGACAAATCCTTGGAATTTTCTAGGGAGGAGATAGTAGATTCAAACCTGTCAGGGATATCACAAGAATTTTTTGAACAATTCTTGTGTCAAGAAACTCAGTTCCAAGCAACCTCACCTTGTTGACTATGCTTAGAAGCCTGTCAAAGTATTCCTTGATTGTCTTTGACTCCTTTATCCGTTGCATCTCGAAATCCCTGATTAATTTGGCAATTGTATCCCTTTGACTTTCTCATTTTCTTCATACTCTTGCTTGAGAATATCCCATATATCTTTTTTCTGATTTTTGAGTCATGATTCTATTAAAGATTACTGGAGAAACACTAGAAAAGAAACATGACTTTGCCTTTGACTTCCGTTGATTCCGTTCTTTATGATTCTTGATTTGAGCAAGTGTTAGGCTTGATATTAACAGCGCAACCTCATAATCCTCTTCAACATTTTTCCGAAAGATCACTTGCATCAAGAAAAGCCTCCATTCTAATGGCCCGTAGGTGATAATTCTCACCCTCAAAAATTGGTAATGCTATGGCTGAGTTTTCGGTTTGCATTGTGATCAATTTGGTTTAGTGTTTGGGTATTTGGTAGAGCTCTTAACTTTACCAAGTCCCTCAAGAACAATAAAGCTCTTATACAAATTGTTGGATTTAGAAGAGAAGAATTGGTAAGGCTATAATATGACAACTGAAGCTTCGACTTCTATTGACACTAACAACCTTTAAATACAAAAACTCATAATAGAAAAATGCTAATTGTATCACTCCACTTCCTTTAGCAATTATTTCACAAACTAGATAATTATGTGCAAGTGATTTACTAGGATTTAGAACCTAAATCCCTATGCTATTTCAAGAATAGCTATTAAGGTAATAGTTTTGAGTCCTCGCAGGAATTCGCGGGCCCTCGGAATCAATTATCTTTCGTCGCCGGAATTAAATTAATTTCTAAACGGAATTAGTGAAACACACTTTTATGAAAGTTGATTCACAAGTACCATTGATTAATTTAATTTCCTCATTAGAAAGATTTGTAGATGATGTTCTTATGCTAAAAAAAATTTATAGGACCCCCATTTAATCACCACGCATGTATGGCAACACACGTCGCCACACATACGTGAAAAATTAAAGAGACAAATACACACTCACACACCATGGTCAAGGAGGCAAGCAGTCCAAAATATACACAAATGACCAAGACACATGATTGAAAAAAGGCAAGCAATTGCCATGCAAGTGTACAAGTCACCAAGGCCATGCTTTTGACTATTTCTTTGTCTTGTTGCTTTAATTAAATTTCTCCAAAACTGGCCTCAGCAAACCAAACCCATGCCAACAGCTCTCCCTCATTTAATAATAAAGCATGCAAGCCGTAGCAACGCCTTGGAAAGCTTACGGTTTCACTTCTTTTCTTTCTTAACTCCATTTCTTTGTTTTCTTTCTTCAACCAAAGCTTTTTCATTCTCTTTTCTTAAATTCAATTCCTTCCTTTATTTTATCACATTCTTCCCAAAATTAACTTGGCAAACCGAAGCCAAGTCCACCAGCTTCCTTATCTCACTTTCATTTCCATTTCCTTAAGCAAAGCAAGCATAACCGTGGCTTTGCCACGTGGCTGCATTTCATCTTTTCTTAACTTTATTTTTCCTTCATTTTCTTTGCTTTCTTGCTTGGACAAAATCGTGGCATCATTTTCTCAAATTTTCTTAATAATTCTCTAGAGAAAACCATAGCAAGGCATAGCAAATCATCATCCATCAACAAGCCAAACAAGCAATGCATGCAAGCTAGGCAAAGAAGCAAGCAAAGCTAGGCCAAGGAGGAAGCAAAGTCAAGCCTAGTTTTCTCCAAGTTCATCATCAAAACCACCATCAGCATCATCCTAAGGAAGGCCTTGCACGCAAGCTTTGTTGCCATACCAAAGCCATCCAAGGAGCTTCCCTTAAGTAGCCAAGTTTCCTTCAAGTTTTCTTAAGTGTGGGTAATCCGAAAACACCCACTACTTAAGTGGCTTGATTGTGATTGCTTCTTATCTTTATTGTTTTGATTAAGATTATGTGTTTGTTCTCCTAAGAAAATAAATTGTGTCATTGTGTTTTTAGGGGATATCTAAAGGTAGGAGAATTAAGAAATTTGAGTGAAAATTAAGCTAAGGAAAGTAGGTTTTGAAGGCTGTAACACCCTAGCTAGCTGGTTTACGCTTAAGTCGTAAACTATGCATACTAGGTTGTTGACTGCTTCGGTGGGAATACCTTTAGTCCTTTATTATCTTTGAAAATACTCTTTATATAAAAATATGAACCGATTTGAAATTTTCTCTACTTACTTATTTAACATGAAATATGAGCCACTTGTTGAAGGAAACATATATTACGAGCGATAGAGCCTTGAGCATAGTTATTAAAATAGCGATTTAACACGTAAAATCGTACGATTTTACGAGTTTAGGTTGTAAAATCGAGCTAATCGCATGTAAACTCGTTTCTGGGTAAAATCGGGTAAACTCGGGTAAACTCGCAAGTTTACTGCCGATTTTACGAGTTTACCACACAGGCAGGCTTTTTTTTTTTACAGCTGCGCATGCAATCATGCTCCGTAGTGCCATCGTGCTTCGTTCCTAATCGATCGTATGTATTTCATCATTTTCTCAGAGATCTTTTCCACCAGAGTGCGTGACCTCTGTATCGCTATTTGTACTTTAGTGTTTTGGATTGGAGGCATCTTCGTCACATACTCGCTTCCTGTGATGCTCAGTACTATGGGACTCGTTGGTATCTTCGGTATTTATGTTGTTGTGTGCGTCATCTCCTGGATATTTATGTTCTTGAAGGTTCCAAAAACAAAGGGCATGCCCCTCGAACTCATCACCGAATTCTTTGTTGTCTGCTCGAAGCAGACTACTTCTGTCAAAAATGAGTAACATTGTTCTTTATATACATTTGCTATGTTGGTTGCTCAATACACCACCTCTCTCTTGTGTTGATAGATTTTACTTGTCATTAAGTTTATGTGGAGGAGAATATTTTCTTGTTCAAACATATGTATTATCTATGAATTGAACTTATAACTCATATATTTCATCTTTATTAGTGTTTTGTTATGGAGTTAAAAGTATTTATGAATTTCAAGTTTTATTAAATATATTTTTGTAGCATAATAATTTTTTAAAATATTTTTTAATATTTTTTTAATAATAGGTAAACTCGTACGAGTTTATGATCCGAGTTTACGGAGGCTCTACGAGTTTACTTAAACTCGTGAGTTTGATAACCATGGCCTTGAGGCTTAATGATTATAGAAAAAATATATAGCTACGCAATTATGGCAATCATAGCAAGCTTCACACACAATTGACAAAGTGGTTCAACACAAGTGGTCCTCATTCATCACTTCATAATCAACAATATTACATAGTTCATACAGCAAAATATGTAAATATAACATAGTTCATACAACAGATAATATACATATAACCTAAGAACTAATGGAACACTACTCCATTTAGTCCGTACAAAATGTACATCACAGTAGACGGCATAGATCACGCTGCGGCTCGGAGAGTCCGGCCTTCATTATTCCTCAGAGTCCTCCTCTGGGTCTTCTTCCTCCTCCTCCTCCCCTGGGTCCTCCTCCATGGGATCTTCTTCGTCCAATTCCTCTTCTTCCTCGGGGGAGTCGTAGACGGGTGAGTCGTCATCTTCCTCAGATTCCCATCTGGACTCAGGGATGGCGAGTAAACCCTGCTGACTAATGGTCAGTCCGTAGGATCTTGCCCCGTCATTCTAGGTCCAAGGGGCTAACTGGCATCTAAACGGAGGGGTAACCCGTTTCCTGGGGCATCTTCGAATCCGTAGACCTGATAGGGGTACCGCTACGGGAACCGAGTTCGAATCTATTTTCACGTCTTTCACGTACGGCGCAAGCTCGTCTTTGTTGATGAGGATTGGTGTGGAAGGATGAGCACCTGGGCCCACGGGTGGACCCGGGAAGGGTGTAGGGGCTAGAGGAGGAGCACTCGAAGCATCAATAGGCAAGTAAGTATAGGTCTATGTGATGACCCCCGTAGCGGGGTCAGTCCACCGGCTCACGTTCAGGATCCTGATCCCGTTGCTCGTCCAGATACTCGCTATTTACTCCTGGAGTCATAAACGAATGGGGATGAAAACACTGCGTTCTCAATGGAAACCCTAGGCATAGAGCTATTCGTCTTTGGTTCAATTGTGATCCAGGCCACTTAGGAGGTCTCTAAGTGTCAAAGTATACTAAAATTCTTACTTATTTTTATTTTTGCTAATCCTGAGTAGCTTTATCTACTTTACTAGGTGACTGGAGAAATTCTAATATTTACCCTATTTATTCATGCTTTCTGTTACTTATTCGTCACGTGTTAAGGGATTACGTAGGCATATATTATTTATATTTTATAGAGGCGGCCTTATGAAGACCTAACGCCTCATATACATTACATACACATCACAAAACTTATGCATGAAGGGATAGGGGGTTCTCTTACGCGCCATGGGCAGCGTCCTTCTCGCGTTATGATGTCCATCATTCTCCTTTGTACACCGTGAGACCGTCGTCCCCGTTCAGTGTACAGCCTACTCTGTTTCCGTATCTCCGTTGGTCAGGAAGAGCTCGTACCTATGTGGTAGCGAAGCACATATGCATTTAACATAGAAAAATTGGTAGGGAATGACCATCAAACTTGCGGGATAGTGAGGGGCCTGCCCTTTCGAAGCGGCCAGGGGTGGACTCATACTTTCATAACTCTTCCATATCTTTCTTGACTTTACTTGCACTCTTAGTGACTTTGACTTACTTTGACATAATAACCTCATACTTGGGACACATATATTTATCTCTTTAATCTGACTTCAATATTTGCTCAGGCGTAGGCTTGCATTCTCATCATAAACCAATCATCTGCCAGGATCGGCGAGGGGCTTGTCTATTAACGTGCCAAGAGAGGGGGATTTCCCTATTATATATCTATGTACTTATCTTCAGGGCATACCGAGCCTATTATGGCCAGAACCTTCTTAAGATATTACACTTTTTTTTTCCTAAGGTTCATTTATGATCTTTACAAAATTAGGTGATAAATTTCTAATATCTAAGGTTGTCCTAGAGTTCTAATGATAATCATTCCCTCATGATGCATAATATCACAGATACAGTACATAATATATAGTTATTTACTCGTCATATGCAAATTAAAGTGATGAAGTGCTTGTTGGAATATGTGGACCTTTGAGGACTTCTCAGGTCGCTCAACAACCTTGTCAGTAGTCGCTCAGTGACCTAGGGTTCTCTAGGTCACTCAGAGCTCTATCTAGGGCCGCTCAGCAAACACTGGGACCACTCAGGTCACTCAGCGCCCGTCCAGGGTCGCTCAGCGGTCTGACGCAAAATCTGTTGTACAACTTTGCTTCCTTACTTGTTCCTCTCATTTTCTGAAATTTTTCTCATGCAATCCCTTTAGGGTTACTCACAACATATTCCAACAATGCACAAGAAAATACTATAAACTTTCAAAAACATAAAAACCACATATTCACAACCAACATACAACATAGCGCATTTCACACTATACTTTACAATACACAATACACATAAGCCACTAAAGTGGTGTTTTGCCCATGTTTACCCACTTGTGAAGAAGGTTTTGGTGTTAGTGAAGATAGTCGTATGATTGTGTGTGCCATGTTTTGGTGAGCTAATTTCAGCTCCAAGTGTGTACGTGTTCGATCACGTTTGGTAGTTAATTGTCCGTGTACATGTATTGTCATACTAGCGCGGCAAATTAATGGATATCCTAAAAAATTTCTAAACATAAAAACACATTATTCTAACTCTTCTAATAAGGAATAGGTACTCGTAACTTTACTTTAATAAAAGTGAGTTTTACTGATACCTTTGATACGTAATTAAATTCCGACGACGAGAGATAATCGATCTGGATCTCACGAAATTCAGCAAGATTGTGAAACTATTACCTTGACTAGCAATTTTAGGAAATAAAATTTGTGATTTAAATTTCCAGCCTAAATAAATGGCTCGTATATTTATTTATTACGCGAAATTCTTTCTAAGGAAAAAGCGGGATGTTACATTCCACCCCCGTAGAAAAATTTCGCCCATGAAATTTTAGTACCTTCAAAGAGTTCTGGGTAAGACTTCCTCATGCCTGACTCTACTTCCCAAGTTTGTTCTTCAAACTTCCTGTTCTCCCACTTGACTCGCACCATAGGTATTTCTTTGTTTCTGGTTTAGCGAGTTTTGCGGTTGATGACCTTCCGTGGTGATAGGGGTAAGGAGAGATCCTCCTTTAACTGTTGTAACATCCTGATTTTTCCATAGGGAAATAATCATAAATATAATTATTATATTAATTTTCTAATCATGACTAGGAAATTAAAATGGGGAATTAATAGGTAAAATATACCTAGAAAATAAGACGTGTCGCGGCAAGAAGTTCGGCGGACAACCGAACAGTCGTTGTTCGCCGACGAAATTTTCTGACGTGCAAAAGGTGTCCGTGAAAATACTCCCCGGGGAAAAATTCACAAACACCTTTAAACATTAATACCCTTAGGTAGAGGGGAATTGGACGATCGCGACGGTATAAACGGAATATTTTTCGGACGACCGTGCGCGACGCACCGAGACTACAAGCGATAAAACACGAGCGAACCGGGACCGGGAGAAAATAAAATTTCAGCAGCTGAAGGTATGGGCTGCACGGCTATGAGTGAAATTTTTGACCAAAAATAATTCCCCAAAATCATGCTTCCCAAGGTCCCATCACCATACCTTTCTTACTTACTTCACCAACTCACATCACTTACCCATATCCATGCCCATACCTCACACTATTCACCACATTTTATTTATTCTAAAAATCAACCAAATTCTCTCACCATCAGCCCCTTAAAACCGAGGCTTCTTCCTCACAACACCAAGCAAAAATCTCATTTCTCCCCTTCTCAAAAACCGTGAGCTTACTCATAGTTTCTCTCAAGTTTCTCTTGGAGAAAGGTGGCCCCAAGCGTGGGAAGCATCGAGCTAGTGGGACTTCACCCCAATCTTTCCTCCCCCACCAGGTTTTTCTGCAAGTGGGTAATCCTAAGCTTGCCCCTCCTTGGTGGCTTTTCTATGCTTGCTTGTGTGTATGTTTTTGTTATGGTTTATTCTAGAAATGCTTGGTTAGGCTAGGAAGATGATTCTGAAGGGTCTTGTGACCTAGACTAGCTAGTTCTATGATGATTGGAATATGTGTGAGGACCTCAGGGAGTAGCCATGAGCAAAGAGGAAAAGAAATGAAAGAAATTAAGCGGTTCGGTTTCCAGTTTCACCCAGTGACCGACGAGCGTGGGTTCCGCAGAGAGTGACTGAATGTGAGAACATGAGAGAAAAT
>QANU01114110.1:0-12585 GCA_003254905.1 Nissolia schottii | reverse complement strand
GTCATACTTAATGCAATTTCCTACAAACAAAATGTCAAGCTTCTTCAACTAAAAGCATGATCAGGCCATCAGTAAAAAAAAATTGTTACTATGGATTCCGATAGTCACATGATGGGTTCACTTTAACAGGAGCAACTTAAGTGAATGTACCATACTTTGAAGTAAGCGCAGAATCGAAGCTGTGATGAATATACTAGAGAGATTATATAAGACATCCATCTGAAAAATATCCATTAGTGAAATCTCATCCCATGCAATAATGAACATCACCTATAATAAGAATGTCAAAGCCTTGTCATAACCAAATTAAGCACAATATGGGTAGATATTGCCAAAATAATTTCCTTCTGTTGAAACATTTACCTGCAAACCCAGTACAAAAAAGGTCCAAAGACGATCAAAACTGCGGAAGATGTGCAGAATGTTCGCGTCTAAACAAAATTTGATTTGCCAGTTTTTCCAGATTTTCTTGGAGCACCCTTTCTTCCCTGATATGAAATTTATATAAGTGAACTAAATAATCTTACAATCAGGCCAGTGACTTCTTAGAATGTACATACTTTTGTCAGATTACTCGTTGATTTAAAAAATTCGTCATCATCATGCATGGGCCATCCAAGAGAAAGCAGTCAGGTGACCTGCAATAGAATGCAACAAAGAAAATGTCAAATAACAAAGGATGAAACGGCCCAACAAAGTCAAATTCAGAGATGAAATACAAATGGAAACAAACCAGAAATACTCATTTAGATCATCATAGTTGCACCATGCTGAGTGAAGAGCCGCTCCATTTCTGTTCCTCTTGGCTTCCTGGATTAATTAAATGATCATTACAAGTCATCCAGAGAACACAGCTACTTGACCATCACAATGTTCATGACCAGACAAAGTCATACCTTTTCTATTACTTGGTATAGGGGAGATATAACCTTGCGTAGAAATGCCTCAGCATCACCACCATAAGAAGGTTTGATATTTTCACCCGTAACTATGCCAACATTTCCAGCCAATAAGCCATGGAGTTCATATGCCATCTGACGTTATAGTTGGCAATTATTAGCACATGCACAAAACTACTTTAAAAAATCAAAAAGATTCAAATAGGAAACAATTATATTACGTTTATAATGAGATTCTGGCACAAAAATTATGAAGCATGTAGCAAATATGTTCTCACATTGTGAAATATGTAGCATAGACACTCTGGCATGAAGCGAACATTGGCTGCCTCACCCCAGATGAGAAGGTACAAGCCCATATAGAGCAACTTCCTCCGCTGTATCTCTTGCTAACCTTGAGGAAGTCTATGTGAATGAACATGAAAAACACATTTACCATAAACATTTATGAGGTAAAAAAAGTAATAATGTTCATCGATGCAGATACTGTTATACCTCACCGTAAACTATGCCTTTGTCCCAAGATTTTGCACCAAGTTTTATAATTCTTAAAGAGTTCTTTCATAACTTCATGAACAGCGTGATCATCAAGCTGCAATTGACCAAACCAAAAAGAAAACAAGTCAAAAGAAAAAGAAAATTTAACTAGAGGCCCAAAGCAAAGCAAATTATCCTGACAACTACGATAGGGCAAATTTTATTGAAGTTCTCTTGAATGCTGTTTTAGCTTTATTTAGTCTGTTATGGTTTGTCAAAAGCAGAAAAAGTGAGAGACAGGTACATGCCACGTTGAGAGGATCAGGTTTAGGGTGTAGCCTTGTATGAGCATTAGCAAGAAGCAAAATCAAATGCTCTCTCTGATTTCGGACGTTGTCCCTCTGTGCCCAAATAAACCAAATACATTAACAATTTGGGGAGGCTATATAAAATGTAGTCAATCACAAATATATCTCCTCTCCCATTCTGCTTAGGTGCAAAATACGTGCCTGGAAACCAAACATGGCTCTAAGCCAATCTAGCAGGTCTAAATCTCCTACTCTTTGCCTATGTTGCTCAAATGAACTAGGCCAGTTCAAGCCTCGAGTGTTCCAGAGCGCAGAAACAGCGGCCTGAATCTAATAAGTAAAGAAAGCCAGAGAACTCAGTGCAGTGCCAAATAAAACACAAAGACCCAACATCAACAACTAAAGAAGCAATACCTCTTCAAGCTGCATAATGGGCAGAGAAGCACCGGCAGAATCCTGAGGAAGAATATTATAAGGTGTATAAATTTCTGTCTTTTCCTGGACATCTCTAGCAGCCGCGATAATCTGCATAAACAAATTATGCCTCTTGAATAGGGGAAAAATACAACAAAAAACCCACTGTCAGAACAAAACAAAACTAAAAGTACATGAACCAAGACTAACCTCAGGAGCTACTTCTTCGACCTTCTCAGTCTTATTAACAGCACAGAGCACTTCAAAAAGCACTCCGGCAGTCTGGTAAGCTTTGCTGAGCTGGGCTCTGCAAAACAAATTTCAATTTCAGGGCCAATGGGAGAGAAGGAACCAGTTAGCATAGAGGGGAAGGGTAGTGACGTATCAACTGCAACTTACAAAATCTGCCACGAGCGAGAACTAGAGAGACATAGTTCATGCTTCATAATCAGTAACTATGGAAATTCATGGGACGTATGTATATACCTGTCTGCCTGATCTGCATGATCAAGGGTTCTGACATAATGTTCATAGTATTGCTGATAATAAGCCTGCATTTCCCTTGCATCTGTCTTCTTAATTCGAGAGGCAAGACTAGTTGCATTGTCCTGGTGTTGGAAAAATTGTGTAAGTTGAAGTAGGAATAAAATGGGTTCTCTTTACAAACTCACTTTTAAAAAGGAATGATAAATAATCAGTACCACTTCCAGTATTTCACTCCACTCGAAATATGAAGCCTGGTTCTATTTTTGCTACTCAATACTAAACACGACATCTCTGACAGCTGTGGCTCACACGTTCCTCATATATTTCCACACAATTCACATTTACATGGATATTTTCTTCAACTCAACCCAATTAACAGTGAATGGGAATGGAGCAAACGATTTCATCTCCTTAGTAACCCACAGCTGTCGAGGAACGAAGCACAGCGTCTTCGGGGTGGTTTCCCAAAAATGTGGTAGGGAAGAGTAGGTGGCTGAGTAAGTAAACGGAGAATATTGGTGCTTTGATTTGCTTGGAAAAGGAGAAGGAAAAGGAGATTCGGACCCTCCATTCAAACTTCAATTATTTTGATATTTAATGTATATTTTGAAATAATTTATAAATATAAGCATATATTATCAATTTAATTATTTATAAATAAACATTAAAAACGAGTGTCCGCATCCACTACAATTACTACATTATGATGATCCACCAAATTACTGATTACTGAGTGTACAATTACAATGCACCGTCTAAACTCTAACAGAACATTTTGCATGATGCAGTCAGTTGAGAAAGGGAACAAATGAAATGACGGACTTACCCTCTCCAATCGCTGCAGCAGCAACGTCTTGAACTGCCTGACGCCACGCCCGCTTGAGGTCTGATCCAGCCTGTGCGCTTTCTCGAAGGCATAGAACCTACCTGCCAATTATTACCCAGCAATTGCACACACACCATTTCAATTTTCAGCGATTAAATTAAGAACGCAGGTTACTTATGAAAGATGAACGTGTGAAGCATCAATGATCCGATACGCACACAGATAGGCAACCCTGGGGCGCTCGATTTCGATTTCGTTGGCGACGCGGAGAATCGGAGAGATGGAGGCGAGTGAGGAGGGCACCACGTCGTTGTCGAACACTTCCATGGAGAAGGTGGTCGTGGCGGCGCTTCTTGAAGGCCGCCGCGTCAAGGACTGCTGCCCCGCCGACGTCGACGCTCCTTCGTCATTCGACATTCTTCTTTATTTGTTCCCTCTCCGCCACCTCCACGCTCTGCCTCTCTGTCTACCTATGCCTATTCTGCTCTCTGTTTCCCTGCACTCGCTCACAGAAACTACATTAATTCACTCCTCTAGCACAAAAATCATGTTAACACTCCACAATGCACTAGGAAAATTCAATTCCCCATATATAAAATCAAATCATTCAGATTATTATTCTTCAGATGATGATTTTCCCGGGAACCAACCGGATCGAGATTCCTATTCAAGTGTGATGCAAAATTAAGTTAACACTCTACAATGCACTCGGAAAATTCAATTCCTCGTATGTAAAATCAAACCATACGCATTATCATTCTTCAGATGATGATGATTTTCAGGAACCAACCGAAAATAAGATTCATATTCAGGTGTATTGCAAGATGAGCAAGATTAATAAGTTAAAGATTGAGATTCAAGAATAGAATGCAATTAATTAATAATCTCCAAGAACATGGCGATGTTTGAGTATAACATGGAAGTTGGATTAATTGATTGCATAAATGTTAAACGCACGTACCTGTAATCAAGAAGAGAACGTGGATCTCAGATTATGCTGGAGCGTAGAATGCGTGCGTATCATCGCTATTGCGACCAGAACAAGAGGAACGCAAGGAATCAAAGAAATGAAATCTAAAAGATCAAGAAAATAGAAAAGATAGAGAAATTTTTCTGCAAGAAGCAGAGACGAGTGTTGAGAGAGAGAGAGAGAGAAAGAAAGAGAGAGGTATGGTGGTTGGATGTGAGAGTGAGAAAGAACGATTGGAAGAACAGCATTTTCCGGAGGCGTAGGGCGAGAAAGAGAGAAAGAGGAAGAGAGCGCGCGTTGAGCCCTTCAAATAGAGAGACCGGAGATTTTTCAATTCAATGGAAGTCCGTTTTTACTCCATGCACCCGGCCTTAAATAGGCATGCCGCGTGTGCTACATACGCTGCCTCCAAATATGAAATCACTATGATATGAGAATGTGGTCAAGGCCGAGCTAGACTATTTTAGAATGAGATTTAATAGTTAATTTTATGCTAAATATAATATGTGCTATTAACGCCAATAAAAATTCAAAAAATTGTTAAATCACTATCATGTTAGATAGTACTCACTTAACTTGACAATTTTTAATTTTTTAATTGTAAAGTTATTTTATATTGTCTTGGTACAAAAACTAAACTTAATTATTATATTTAATTATTTTATAAAACTTAAAATAAAAAAAAAAGGATAGTAAGTTTTTATAATATATAGTTTGAATTATGTGTAAAAAAAACAGTATGAATTAAATTTTGATAATATTAAAATTTGTTCATAAATATTTAATAATGTATATTAACACACCATTATAATTGTTTCAAATAAAATAAATTATTACTATAATTGTGCGACTTTCTCATAACTACTTTAAAAGGTCAACCATGTATATATACAGCGGGGTGTGACTACTTGACATGCTAAAATACGTGTACAATACATTGAATCAAATTAAATTCTAATAATTAATGTTAAGAATATTAAATACTTCTTTTATCTGCTTCCCCTAATTTTTTACATGCCTCGTCGCTGAGCTTGCCTCGTCCCTCCAATTGCTTACCTCGTCGTTGCCGCACTCGTCGTCCCTTGGTAAGCCGACATCTTCCCCTGTTCTGTAGCTGCAATAAATGTTGATATTACCATTGAATTTGGTTGAAAATTGCCTTTGGTATGGGGTATGGGAGCATGATTTGGTGAATATTACCACTAGTAATTGTTATGGGGAAGTAGTTGTTTTGGATGTTGATGTAAATTTTTTCACTTGATGCCTTTGTCACTTCACTTGTATTGAAGTGTGAATATTGATTTGTTATAATACTTGATGTTGATGTTGATTTGTCACTTGCCCGATGTTGATGTTGATTTGTTATAATACTTGCTTGTTATTTATAATTTTGAGTTGATTTGTCATCATTTACTCCATTTTATTACTCTGTAGGTATACTTAAAAACAAATGGGGATTTATTACTCCATTTACTCCATTTGTCATGATTTGTCATGAATTTCTTTGCTATTTCTGCTATGCTGTTTCTGTTTCTGCTGTTATTGTTTCTGATGTATCTGCTTCTGTTTCAATTCCATCTATTTTTGATGTTTCTGTTTTTGTTTTGCTGTTTCTGATTTTTTTAAAAATTTATTATGGCCCGCTTTGGCTCGGTCTAAACCCGTGTTTTTACTCAGCCCGAAGATGATCGGGCCTATCGGGTCTAGGGTTGGGTCCGGGTCCTCAAAATTGACCCGGTCAAAGTATAGGGTCGGGTTCGGGTATAGGGCAACCCGACCCGGCCCATGAACACCCCTAATTACTAGTAGGATTTGAGAGACACATGTGTCTGCCAAACAAATTGTTTATGTGGGTAGTATTTTTAGTGGTAATTGATAGTGCTTCACGCGAAATAATTTTGAGGAATCTTTCGGCGTTTACACAAAAGAATGTTTAACGGGGACAAGTGATTGAGGCGTTCTCAGGTGAAGAACAAGGGCGTGAATTGTACAAGTAAGAGAGAAGTGGAGAGCGAGAATTAGAAACGTAAATTAATTCAAATAAAGGTCACTGAAGTGATTCTAATTACAAAGCTATCCTTGTTGGAGCGAAGGATTATGGTGCAAGTTACAGTGCAAAAAGGGGGGAAAAGATTGTCAAGGTTGAAGAGATTGCTACGATTACAACTAATCCTAAGAAAGCAGGGAAATGAAATGGAAAAAAAAGGTGGTGGCGTCGCTGAGCTTCCGTGGGACTGCTGGCTGCCGCTGTGGGGACTTACGTGAGTCGGTTGAAGTGTTAGGAATCCACCCCGAGTTTAGTCCAAGAGCCTGTATTTATAGAGTTTCAAGGCTCTCTTCTTCTGGTAACCGTTCTTTCTTCAGTCGTCGACGGTTACCACCTTCAATCAACGAGATCCGCATAATGCTGGTCGGTTGTGCTTGCGTGCGTGACACAACATGCAGCGGTTATCTTCACGTGCTCCTTAGCAGTTATGCCACCTTTTGAACATGGGAAGTTATTCTCCCGTAGTGGCCACGTTAGATTGGAGGGTACAGATTTAAATTTGTTAACCGTTCCCTCAACAGAATGGGCTTACAGCCACGATTTTCTGCTAAGTCTCAAACTCTGTCGCGAGATTAGCCCAATACTGGCTATTACAATGAAGCAACCGTAACAATTCCTTAGATGAATTGCCATCTTTACGACAGTTTCTACATTGGTCAGTTGTCGCGTGATTAGCCTTACACAAGGCCACTACCATGAATCAACCGTGACAATCCTTAGCTAAATTGTCATCTTTGCGAAAACTTTATCTTATTCGTCAAATTTTGGTGTCGACATCTAAGTCAATTGGTGATATCCAAGTCACTTAAGATTTATTGTTATTCTTTGATCTTCTGTCGCGACGAGTACACCCTTGCGACCATTCTTAGCTACTCTTTGGCAATTCTTTTTCGCCAGATAGCTATCATTGCAACAGCTCTTCTGTTGCGACTCATTTTCTAGCGAGCCTTAGTGATTATCTCTACTACACATGGCTGCTCACCTTCGCGTCATTTGATTACTCGTCCGATACGAGATAAAATTGTGGAATAATTCAATGGCCTGTGGTGGGTTAAATAGATGGCACGTATTAGATAGTTCTCTATGCCATCCATTTAACCCACCTCAAGTCATTGAATTATCCCACAATTTTATTTCGGGTCGAACGAGTAATCAAATTACCCACCATATATTTTATGGTCCTCCGTGCCATCTATTTAACCCATCATAGGTCATTGAATTATCCCAAAATTGTATCTCAGTTCGGATTATCCCACGATTTTATCTCCGGTAGGACGAGCAATAAAATTTCTCACCATATATTAGATGGTCCTACATGCCATCTATTTAACTCACCAGTGGTCATTGAATTATCCCACGATTTTATCTCGGGTCGGACGAGTAATCAAATTATTCCACCATATATTAGATGGCCTTCTGTGCCATCTACTTAACCCACCACAGGCCATTAAATTATCCCACAATTTTATCTCGGGTTGGACGAGTAATCAAATTTTTTATCATAATTTCGAGGGTCGTACAGGCCATCAAATTTTCGACAATAATTTCACGGGTCATCGAATTATCCCACAATATATTAGATGATCTTCCATGCCATCTATTTAACCCACCACAGGTCATTGAATTATCCACATTTTATCTCGGGTCAACGAGTAATGAAATTATCCCACCGTATATTAGATGGTCCTCTGTGTCATCTATTTAACCCATTACAGGTCAATGAATTATCCCACGATTTTATCTCGGATCGGACAAGTAATCAAATTATCCTACCATCTATTAGATCGTCCTCCATGTCATCTATTTAACCCACCTTAAGTCATTCAATTATCCCACAATTTTATTTCGGGTCGGACCAGTAATCAAATTATCCCACCATATATTAGATGGTCCCCCATGCCATATATTTAAGCCATCACAGGTCATTGGATTATCCCACAATTTGATCTCGGGTCGGACGAGTAATCAAATTATTTCATCATAATTTTGAGGGTCATACGGGCCATCAAATTTTCGACAATAATTTCACGGGTCATTGAATTATCCCACAATATATTAGATGGTCATCCATGCCATCTATTTAACCCACCACAGGTCATTGAATTATCTCGCCATAATTTTGAGGGTCAACTGGACCATTAAATTTCCGACAATAATTTCACAGGTCATCCAATTATCCCGGCATGTACTAGATGATCCTCCATGCCATCTATGTAACAAACTACAGGTCATTGAATTATCAAACGATTTTATCTGGGGTCGGAGAAGTAATCAAGTTATCCTACCATATATTAGATGGTCCTCCATGCTATCTATTTAACCCACCACAAGTCATTGAATTATCACACAATTTTATTTCGGATAGGACGAGCAATCAAATTATCACACCATATATTAGATGGTCCTCCATGCCATCTATTTAACCCACCACAAGTCATTGAATTATTCCAAAATTTTATCTCGGGTCAGACGAGTAATCAAATTATCTCGCCGTAATTTCGAGGGTCATACGGACCATTAAAATTCTGACAATAATTTCACAGGTCATCGAATTATCCCGACATGTAATAGATAGATGGTCCTCCATGCCATCTATTTAACCTATGACAGGTCATTGAATTATCCAACGATTTTATCTCGGGTTGGACGAGTAATCAAGTTATCCTACCATATATTAGATGTTCCTCCATGCTATCTATTTAACCTACCACAAGTCATTTAATTATCACACAATTTTATTTCGGGTAGGACGAGTAATCAAATTATCCCATCATATATTAGATGGTCATCCATGTCATCTATTTAATCCACCATATGTCATTGAATTATATCCCACAATTTTATCTTGAGACGGATGAGTAATGAAATTATTTCGTCAAAATTTCGAGGGTCATATGGACCATCAAATTTTTGACAATAATTTCACGTGTCATCGAATTATCTCACAATATATTAAATGGTCCCTATGCCATCTATTTAACCCACCACAGATCATTGACTTATCCCACAATTTTATCTCGAGTCAATGAGTAATCGAATTATCCCACCATATATTAGATGGACCTCCATGCCATCTATTAAACCCACCACAGGTCATTGAATTATCCCAAAATTTTATCTAGGATCAGACGAATAATCAATTAATCTCGCCATAATTTCGATGGTCATACGGACCATTAAATTTTCGACAATAATTTCACAGGTCATCAAATTATCCCGCCATGTACTAGATGGTCCTCCATGCCATCTATTTAACAAACTACAAGTTATTGAATTATCCAACGATTTTATCTCAGGTCGGATGAGTAATCAACTTATCCTACCATATATTAAATGGTCCTCCATGCTATCTATTTAACCCACTACAAGTTATTGAATTATCACACAATTTTATTTCGGGTAGGACGAGTAATCAAATTATTCCACCATATATTAGATGGTCCTCCATGCCATCTATTTAACCCACCACATGTCATTGAATTATCCCAAAATTTTATCTCGGGTCGGACGAGTAATCAAATTATCTCGCCATAATTTCGAGGGTCATACGGACTATTAAATTTCCGAGAATAATTTCATAGGAAATTGAATTATCCCGCCATGTACTAGATGGTCCTCCATGCCATCTATTTAATCCACCACAGGTCATTAAATTATCGAACGATTTTATCTCAGTCGGACGAGTAATCAAGATATCCTACCATATACTAGATGGTCCTCCATGCTATCAATTTAACCCACCACAAATCATTGAATTATCACACAATTTTATGTCGGGTAGGGCGAGTAATCAAATTATCCCACCATATATTAGATGGTCCTCCATGTCATATATTTAATCCACCATAGGTCATTGAATTATATCCCATAATTTTATCTCAAGACGGATGAGTAATCAAATTATTTCGTCAAAATTTCGAGGGTCATACGGACCATCACATTTTTGACAATAATTTCATGGGTCATCGAATTATCTCACAATATATTAAATGGTCCCCCATGCTATCTATTTAACCCACCACAGGTCATTGACTTATCCCACAATTTTATCGCGAGTGAATGAGTAATCGAATTATCCCACCATATATTAGAGGGTCCTTCATGTCATCTATTAAAACCACCACAGATCATTAAATTATCCCAAAATTTTATCTAGGGTCAGACGAATAATCAAATTATCTCGCCATAACTTCGAGGGTCATACGGACCATTAAATTTCTGACAATAATTTCACAAGTTATCGAATTATCCCGCCATGTACTAGATGGTCCTCCATGCCATCTATTTAACAAACTACAGGTCATTGAATAATCCAACGATTTTATCTCGAGTCGGACGAGTAATCAAGTTATCCTACCATATATTAGATGGTCCTCCATGCTATCTATTTAACCCGCCACAAGTCATTGAATTATCACACAATTTTATTTCGGGTAGGACGAGCAATCAAATTATCCGACCATATATTAGATGATCCTCCATGCCATCTACTTAACCTACCACATGTCATTGAATTATCCCAAAATTTTATCTCGGGTCAGACCAGTAATCAAATTATCTCGCCATAATTTCGAGGGTCATACGGACCATTAAATTTCTGACAATAATTTGACAGGTCATCGAATTATCCCGCCATGTACTAGATGGTCCTCCATACCATCTATTTAACCCACCTCAGGTCATTGAATTATCCAACGATTTCATCTCTGGTCGGACGAGTAATCAACTTATCCTACCATATATTAGATGGTCCTCCATGCCATCTATTAAACCCACCACAGGTCATTGAATTATCCCAAAATTTTATCTAGGGTCAGACGAATAATCAATTAATCTCGCCATAATTTTGAGAGTCATACGGACCATTAAATTTCCAACAATAATTTCACAGGTTATCGAATTATCCCGCCATATACTAGATGGTCTGCCATGTAGTAGATGGTCCTCCATGCTATCTATTTAACCCACCACAAGCATTGAATTATCCCACGATTTTATCTCGGGTCGGACGAGTAATCAAATTATCCCACCGTATATTAGATGGTCCCCCGTACCATCTATTTAACTCATCACAAGTCATTGAATTATCGCACAATTTTATCTCGGGTTGGACGAGTAATCAAATTATTTCGTCACAATTTCGAGGGTCATACGGGCCATCAAATTTTCAACAATAATTTCACGGGTCATTGAATTATCCCACAATATATTAGATGCTCCTCCATACCATCTATTTAACTCACCACAATTCATTGAATTATCCTATAATGTTATCTCGGGTCAACGAGTAATCAAATTATCCCACCGTACATTAGATGGTCATCTATGCCATCTATTTAACCCATCACATGTCATTGAATTATGCCACGATTTTATCTCGTATCGGACAAGTAGTCAAATTATCCTACCATGTATTAGATCGTCCTCCATGCCATCTATTTAACCCACCACAGGTCATTGAATTATCCTACAATTTTATTTCGGGTCGGACGAGTAATCAAATTATCCCACCATATATTTTATGGTCCTCCGTACCATCTATTTAACCCATCATAGGTCATTGAATTATCCCAAAATTGTATCTCGGGTCGGATTATCCCACGATTTAATCTCGGGTCAGAAGAGCAATAAAATTTCTCAATATATATTAGATGGTCCTCCATGCCATCTATTTAACCCACCACAGGTCATTAACTTATCCTACTATTTTATCTCGGGTCAGACGAGTAATCAAATTATTCGATCATATATTAGATGACCTTCTGTGCCATCTACTTAACCCATCACAGGCCATTGAATTATCCCACAATTTTATGTCGGGTTGGACGAGAAATCAAATTTTTTCGTCTTAATTTCGAGGGTCGTACAGGCCATCAAATTTTCGACAATAATTCCACGGGTCATCGAATTATCCCACAATATATTAGATGGTCCACTATGCCATCTATTTAACCTACCACAGGTCATTAAATTATCCCACAATTTTATCTCGGGTCAACAAGTAATCAAATTATCCCACCGTATATTAGATGGTCCTCCATGCCATCTATTTAAGCCACCACAAGTAATTGGATTATTCCATAATTTTATCTCGAGTCGGACGAGTAATGAAATTATTTCATCATAATTTCGAGGGTCATACGGGCCATCAAATTTTC